>MUZC01000439.1:192822-214290 GCA_002072015.1 Radix auricularia | reverse complement strand
GATGACGTCATTGTTTGGTGTGCATCGGTGCGCAAAATACAACCCCTATTATTATTATTAAATAAATACTTTGCGTACATTTCATAAAATTTAATAATTCGTATTTATCAAAAATGGACAAGTTAGTTGGTCTTTTAAAGAAAGGTTGGCGCCGTAGGCGCCCAAAAAAAGGGAGCGCCGCAGGCGCCACGGGGCCCGGCACAATCTACCAAAAAAGGACAAGTTAGTTGGTCTTTAAAAAAAAGGTTGGAGCCGTAGGCGCCCAAAAAACGGGGGCGCCGCAGGCGCCACGGCGCCTGGCACAATCTAGTATATATATATATATATATATATATATATCAAGCTCTGACGCCTGGAGTCAGGACCCTAGTGACATTATTAACTAAGTCAAGCTCTGAGGCCTGGAGTCAGAACCCTAGTATCCGGCATCCTTCCGTCTCGCGAGACGATGGTATATATATATATATATATATATATAGGGAAGATTATGAATGGATCTATGGGTGGGTTTAAAACTTGTGTCAAGTGTAGAAAAATAGTGGAGCAATGATATGCAACTGTTTACTTTAAAACGGAGAGATAAAATATTTCGAACACCGGAGTAAAATATCACATGACATATTACTTCCTGCTCAGCTACTGACGCAGACGTATCGCTGGTAATGTTAAATAATAAGATTTAACTTTTGGACGCTCGGATAGACAAAAAAAAAAGGGGGGGGGGGTTGAAACCCCGCCCTTAATTTGATAGATTGTGTTTGAGTTGATCAATGAACGAGACACGCATGTCAACGAGTTCAATGAGGCATTTGCAATACAATTCGTTACATGCGGGGGCAGAAAAAAAAAGCGTGGGGGGGTAGAGAAAATAAAACGTTGTTAAAAATAAAATGAATAGAATGTTTGAAAAAAAAACGATTCGGATGCTCTGTGGGATATTTCACAAAATCTGATTTAGAAATTTTGAAACATCAATTTTAGTTAATGGGTTGTTCGGTTGGGTTGCAGTTGGAACTTTTGGAAGGTTGCTTTGTGTGGGGTTTAGCTAATTCTTAGAGTTTGTTTTGTTTGTTCCCTGATCATTTGTGGAATCAGTTGCGTGGCTAGGGGCCGTGCCTCAGTATTAATAAAGACGACTTGTCGCCCTTTCGGACTGACCACACCCCTTTCCCCATGCCAGCCGGTGGGCTTATGTAAGACTGATTACGCTACACCATTCCTACGCCATCTGATGGGCTTATGCAAGATGCTTTCTGTTACAATGTTACTTTCTGTCCAAAGTTATTTATCTTTTTGTTTTACCTTTTTTAAGAACGCAATGTTAACATTTTATTTACACTGGTTAAATCCTCAATAAATATGTAACGGAATAATGTATAAGTATGTGGCGATGTTGATTGTTGCTTTTGCTACTGGTGAAAGGCGTGGCGTGGTAACAAACTTTCGGAACTACTACTACTACTACTACTACTACTACTACTACTACTACTACTACTACTACTAATAATAATAATCAAATAATAATAATAATAATATAATAATAATAATAATCCCCTTTCAAACCATGACACCATATGGGAAAAATGAAGTAGCGTTCACAAGTTTCATTGAACCACCACTAACGAGCAGGGAATACCGCTAGACCACCGCATACCTAAACTACCATCAAAGGTCTTCACACTACTCACCCCTGTCTCCCCACCCTTGCACACCCAAAGTATCCTCAAGGGTCCTCACATTACTCACTTATGTCTCCCCACCCCTGCACACCCAAACTATCCTCAAGGGTCCTCACATTACTCACCCCTGTCTCCCCACCCTGCACACCCAAACTACCCTCAAGGGTCCTCACACTACTCACCCCTCTCTACAGAGTCTCCTGCTGGGGCTGGGCTCAGCAGTTTTTCTTGGTTTGACGTGGGAGCTGACGTCGCCATGGCAACAACCAAAGCACCGATAAAGAGCAAGGGAAAGCTGGACGGCATTTTGATTGGACCTTTTCCTCCTGGCCGCCCTGGTTTCTCACGATCTTCTGGAATAATAATAAGAGAAAACTCATCAAATTAAACATTGAATTAACGGAGATAAACACCCTTTTAGTTCAATAAAACAATAACTCTTTAGGCTGTTATAATAAAGTTGAGCTGACAGCAAAAAAAAAAAAAAACAAAAAAAACAAAAAAAACTGTTTCTAATACAACTTTCCATGTACTTCCACAGAAAGAAATCGCCATCAAAAATGCCTTAAAGCAAAATAAAACAACATTCAATTCCAATCTTGAAGCAAGCGTTCGAGCGGCACTGGCAGGCTAAGATGTTTGCAGCCGCTTATATTCCACGCCCACCCTTTATCTTTTATAAAAAAAAAATATAAAAAAAAACAAAAAAGTAGTTCTACAAGGGTTGGACCACGGTATCTTCTAGCCACGTACTACCGAGTGTAAACGTGCATTGTTTAATATCATCAGATATAATCTTTTTGGGATCACTTTAGTCAACACGAAGAAAAATCTATCAGAAAATGTCCATCACGAAATCTTATCTTAAGTGAAAAGCTCAAAAAGATTACCCTCCCTTCCCCGCTCCCTCACACTTCCCAGAAAAACAGCCTTCACGATAAGAGAAGATATTTTCCGGCCTAATCTCATACAGATGACGGAATCGTTAATATTTACCTAAGGATAACAAATCCTTTCCCAAACGATCACTTGCAATAAAAGTGTGCAAGCATGACAGAGAACTTGCAGGCTGTTGGGTCTGGCAGAGAATGTTCAGAGTTTAGGATTAGCCAGAGGGTTGCGTTGGGCAGCGAATGTTCTGATTTTGGGTTATAACAGGTCTATCGACGGGCACGAACCCGGGTCCCCGTTGCCGCAACAGTGGGCAGACTGAGGCTCTTCTGTGTTCACACTGTGGCTTGAGAAAAATATTTTTAACGCAATTTTCTCCGGGAATTGCGTTTATAGATTCGAAATGTCTGACCAATCTTTTTAAGCTTCGAACAGCATCTCATCCTGAACAATACCAGTAGAGGGTTCGGGTCTTTTATTAAGGAGGTCTCAAACATGTGAACGGGTAAAAAAAATAACCGAAAAGAATTACTGGAGAAAAAAAGAAAAAAAAACAGGAAAAAAAAACCCATACAAATATCAGTATTTTGTCAGTGTCTCGCCTACAATAAAATCTATCGGGTTGAAAAAAAACAACAACGCTAAGCGGTAGCTAATATTAAGAATAATGTTGGAGAAAGAGTTTTTGAAAAATCTCTTTTCGCTTGACTCCCATAATTTTAGCGCAATTTGTTGATAGATAGACTATAGTTTTGTTTGAACTGAACTGAACCGTCAGTTGAGTTGTTGATAGCGCTAGACCATAGTTTTGTTTAGTTTCAAAATATTGATTTGAAAATACTTTTAATGTAATCAAGAGTGATAGTTAATGGGGTTTTCCAGTTTTGCAAATGCTTATACTAGATTGTTGCGCGGTGCGCATTATCTTGAAACATTCTTGGTGTGATGTAGCGTGAGGAGATATGACGTCATATTGCATTTCTTATATGGAGGACGATGCTGCACTTATAGCCCACAGAGAAACTGGTTTGCAAAAACTTGTGTCAAGCTTCACCAGCGCCTGCAAAAAATTTGGTTTGCCAATCAACGTAAAAAAGAGAAACATCACGGCCCAAGACACATGTTCTCCACCTACCATCAATATATGTTCTCCACCTACCATCAATATATGTTCTCCACCTACCATCAATATATGTTCTCCACCTACCATCAATATATGTTCTCCACCTGCCACCAATATCGACAATGAAAACAACGGACAATGAAATAAACAGTAGAATTGGCAAAGCAGGTGCCACAATGACTAAACTTAATAAACTTGTTGGCAAAAAATCAAGTTAACTGAGAAAAAACCAATCTGTATGTTTAACGAGCCTGCGTCATCAGTACGCTGCTGTAAGGAAGCGAGACATGGACCACTTATACATCCCATGAGCTCAAGCTTAATAGATTCCACTTGAGGTGACTTCATCGCATCCTTGGCATTAAATGGCAGGACGAAGTGCCAAATAGTGAAGTACTTATACGTGTCAATATCCACAGCATGTTCTCAATCCTAAGTGAAAGACGCCTAAGATGTTGGGACAAGTAAAAAGAATGAGCCTGGGTCGTATCCCCAATGACCTCCAAAATGGAGAATTGGCATCGGGAAAAAGGAAGACAGGTCGCCCACGTCTTTGATTTAAAGATGTCTGCCAAAGAGACACGAAAGCAGTCAGAATAAACACTAGGGATGTGACGGAGCTGATGAAAATCCGCATCCGTCGGATTCGGATTTGGCAAATATAAATCCGTCGGATTCGAATGCGGATGCGGATTTGGTCAACACTTGGCTAAAAAAAAAGGGGGGGGGGGTTATACCAAGGTATCAGTCCCGTACCCCCCATAACAAGAAGGATTTTTAATCACAAAAATAAGTAATTCAAAAACAATGCATATTGCAGTTTAAAAAGATAAACAAAATGAATGAATTTAATTCCGCTAAAGTAATTTGAACCTAAATTTAAAACAACGCTTATAATCAAGTAAAAAAATTAAAAAACATTTAGCGAAATTAAAAACTAAGTTCTTAAAATTGGAGAGTTATGAGAGCATTAAACAAATTTAAAGATAGATCTACTGTTTATTGTCACATTCACATGAAGCCTCAGTACTTGAAATTAATTAATGGCAGATTAAACTTCAAGAACACCAGTTTCTCTGCATTGTCTGGCAGTAGTTTGCTGCGACAGTCATCTATTCCGAGGTTTAGAAAACTCTGATGAAAACAATTTCGTGAGAGGGGTGTATCTAAAAAAGTTCATGATTAAATACGACGTCTAATCTATGGACAGCTGTGTAAGGGTCTAGGAGTTTAGTTTATCTGTTTTCTTTATTTTGGGTTTTCGAAAATGTCTAGGTTTTTTTAATTTTAGTTACGATTTCTACGGCCGTGTTTCATCTGAAAACGGAAAATTTTCAAATTCGAATCCGACGGATTTAAAAAAAAAATCCGTCGGAATCGAATTTGCTCAAAAAACGTCGAAGTTCGAATGTCGTCGGATTCGAATTCGAACTTCGTCACATCCCTAATAAACACAAGTGACTGGGAATGCAAAGCAGAAGACCGATCTACGTGGCAAACAGTTGTCAAAGAAGGCTTCATAGTAACCGAGGAGCGCATGGAGGAAGCTCCAGACAGAAGTGCTAGGAGAAAGGCCAAAATATTGGGAAGCATGGAACTCGTGTGCACAAGACCAAATTCACTAGAGACAAGAGCACATTCACCAGACAAGAGCACATTCACCAGACAAGAGCACATTCACCAGACAAGACCCCATTCACCAGACAAGACCACATTCACCAGACAAGACCACATTCACCAGACAAGACTACATTCACCAGACAAGACCACATTCACCAGACAAGACCACATTCACCAGACAAGACACCATTCACCAGACAAGACCACATTCACCAGACAAGACCACATTCATCAGACGAAACCACATTCACCAGACAAGACAACATTCACCAGACAAGACCACATTCACCAGACAAGACCACATTCACCAGACAAGACCACATTCACCAGACAAGACCACATTCACCAGACAAGACAACCCTATTTCAGGCAAGAGTCCCCACACTCCCTCCCCACACTCCTTCCCCACACTCCTTCCCCACACTCCCTCCCCACACTCCCTCCCCACACTCCTTCCCCCCGCCCGACAAGATCCACGTTAGAGACAAAACACAATTAATTCATTTTTTTTTTCATTTTGGGATTTCTGGATTATCATCCACAACCAGCAGGAAATAATTTATTCCACAATGAATAAAGAAATCAAATTAATCCCCAAATTCTTGTAATAATTTTCGGATTATGAAATATATTTGATATGATTATGACCAGCAAGACGTTCAGCGAGATAAGGTCTCTTAGACAGTGATCACGTGTGGACGCTGAGATAATGAACATGGACAGGAAACCGTTACTCTCTACAAATGGATTTTCTGTGTAGCCAACTCGGCACATGTTCATGACAGTCTCTGGCAACGTGGAATTGAAGAGGCGTCCAACTTAAACATTAAATTGATTAGATTTTTGTGGGAGACAGTCGGAGAGAAACAGCAATAATAGAGAGAGAGAGAGAGAGAGAGAGAGAGAGAGAGAGAGAGAGAGAGAGGGAGAGAAAATAAAAATAAAAAGTTAGAAAAGGAGACAATAACATGGAGAAAAAGAGAAGCAAAAAGCCGTGGAAAAAAAAAGATATGAATTCAATAATACAAAGAATGAGAGAAATTAAAAAGAGCAGGGAGAGCGACAGAGAGAGATAGAGAGAGAGAGAGAGAGAGAGAGAGAGAGAAAACAAGGAAAGATGGAAGAGAGGAATAGAAAAAAAAAGGGGGGGGGGGAGAAAGCGCTAAAAAGAAACAGTTATTTAAAATGTAAAAAAAAGATTGTTAGAGGAAGAAAGAACAATACCAAGGATTGAAATGGACTTTTTATAATCCCTTATTTAAACTTCACCGTCTTGTCTGTCCTGATCTCTCGGCCACACCCGCGGAAAAACAAATATAAAAGAATAGCTACTTCCCGTAATCCTATCGAGCTGAAATTCTGCACATAGACTTACGTCACCTAACAATGCATTGTATCAAAATTTCAGATCAATCGAATCTACTGTAATTAAATTAATGAATTGTTTAGTTTATCTCCATGTGCCATGTGTAGCCCTCTGATATAGTTGACCATTATGCGCCACTGGAGCTTCACTCCAGCCCTCGCTGTCACAGAGGTCTGTCGCGCGGTGCGTGTTAAATTAAACATAATTAATACTTTTAGTATGTCTCATAAATAATGGATTTATTGTAAAAAACATTGTTTTTACAGGTTGTTAAATTATACTTTAGAATGCACACTTTAGTGCCAAAGACAATAACCGATTACTCAATGGAAAGTTTTAACGTTAGTAAAAAAAACCATTAACACTCTGTGGGAGTGTGCTCACTGCCATGTTATCTCTATATGTAATTCTACTCATGGTCCAACCATGCCGGACACCAAGCAAGCTGTCTAACCCCACCGACCAATCAGCTGACAAGAAAAGTTAGCGGAGAGGGTGTGGGTCATCCAGACCAAGCCACCAATGCGTTCAATTGAAGCCAATTACTTTGTTCTTTCAGAACAGCAGAATAGCATGTATTTCGTAGTGTAGTGGTTATTACATTCGCCCAACACAAGGAAGGTGGTAGGTTCAAGCTTCAGCTAAGAATTTATTTTGTTAACTTTAAAAAATGCTTGTGCTTTTGCCCGCTCATTTCCCACTTTCTTTTCGAGCATGACTTTCGCAACACGGCTGTAGGCTTTGTAGGCACATTGGCATAATATCTTCGTGCTCTCCGTTGTGCTCAGTAACAGAAAAGTAGTCACACACTCTCCTCAACAATTACTTTCATAAAATGTCACCCGTCACTAAATCATTAGCGGCGTATGCTACGAAGCGGGTCGGCTCGTTTGTATTACACTGTAACTTGATAAGATTTGACGTTGCAGTAATGATGGCTCATGGGGAATGAACTATTTCTACCTCTCGTTATTCCACAGATTTCACCTTGACACGTGCATCCTTGCCTTGTTTTGTAGCCGAGAGACAAGAATTTCTTAGTGGGCCACATCGATTTAACAGACCATGTCCATATGTAACCGGAAACTGTCCTCCAAAATCGCCCTCTGTCGGACCAGCTTGAACAGTGCGTCTGGTCCCAGGGGATATGACGTAATATCCCCCCCCGACCGGACCACCCCACACCACCTACCCGCCCCAAGCGTTAAACACCCACCACGATTTCGGTCCGATCACGGCAGAAGGTTTCCACCACACAAATAAATTTTAAATGTAGAGTTTTTCATTCGTTTTATATTGACATGATGATTAAATATAATGCCAGGCCAGGCCAGCCTGATCGTATTCCTTGGAATGAAAAATGTTTACACAAACAAGAAACAAATATGGCGGCCTATTGTTTCAAATTTGGCAATTCTCTTGCTTATCTCACTGAATATCAGTCGCCTCACTGAATATCAATGTTCTTACTGAATATCAATTTCTCACAGAATATTAATTTTCTCACTGAATATCAATAGTTTCACTGAATATCAATTGTTTCACTAAATATCAATTGTTTCACTCAATAACAATAGTTTCACTGAATATCAATTGTCTCACTGAAACTCAAAATAAAAAACGAATAAATATGCCCAACCTAATGTTGTAACTTATCGTAAATCAGATCTCTTCATGTAATTAGATTCTTTCGATTTCAAATTACCAAATTGTGAAGTTTTCATGCCTATACAACCTTGACCGTTAAGTAATGCATACTTTTAAAATTATTTGGGAACGATCATTAAAACTGTGTCAAATATTTCTGTAAGTAGGTGTAGTGAAGCCCCGGGATGGGGGGAGGGGTGTGGGGCAAAACTTAACATGTGCTAGACACTTGTGTTTGCGGATAATTGCTAGCAAAATTCTGCATAAAATTTCAGAATATTGCAAAAATTATTGAAAACAATTTAAAATTTGAATATTTGATGCTGCTCACTTCCTGAAAGGTTCATGCGTTTCATTAAATGTAAAGAAGAACGGCACTGCGATTACTGCTTTTGCTCATGTATCGTGAGGACTGGCAGTTATGTGAAATGTGAAGTCTTTTTGTGGAAGTTGGAGCAGTAAAAATCTAATCCTACCTCGTATGGCATCTAAATTGCTACGCTGCAGATTTTAAGGCAAGCAAATAAAGCTCGTGAGTTGAGAACGTCGTAAAGGCGGAAGTTAAAGTGCACAGATAGCCAGTTAATCTATATGTATTTAGATACTTGTCAATTCCTTGAAGAAGTCTTTAAAAAATTTAATTACAATTTTTTCCGATAGCTTTTTATAGCCGTCATATTTTACTTCTTTTAACATTAATTTTAGGTTGGTGGTGGGGCATTGCTTAAAATTTCCACTTGATTAAGGGAGGGTCTGGGAGGAAGGTGATTCCACTGAGGGTTTCATTTTCGCAACAAGTCCTCAGTGTTAATATCAGTTTTGTAATGAAGAATATCCATAAACAGATAACTGAAGAATTCGGTCTCAGTTAACATTACACCAAACTGAGACCGGAAGCGATGATATTAACCCCGGGACAGTTACGGTTAGCTCAACCGGGAGTCACATGACGGGGTCACGTGGAGGGACATCTGCCAGTCGGGATTATCTTGCTATGAATAAGTTACAGCCGTTGATACATCGTTTGCCAGTTTGACACGTTAGTGCGGTTCAGATGTGGCCCAAAGAGTTTGGCCCATGAGCATGTCGACGCACATTATGTGAACCTGTGGCGGAACAAACTGGCATTTTGTCAATAATATGTTTTTTTTCTTTTAAATCTAAGAAATAATTTAGGTTTCAGAAATAGAAGATAGAGTTTTTAGTTTATTATGGACTTTCTTTTTAGTTTATTAGGGATTTAAAAAAAAAAAGTTTTTGGGTATCTCTGAGTGTGAGTCTTCGAGATATCAGATTTGGACTGTGCTGTTTCGGTAACTAATAGAACTTTGAGAAAGGACATGGTGGTCGAGTGGCAAGCTTGCTGGATTGGCGTACCGATGGTGACGAGTTCGAATCCATGCGAATGCAATGATTTGTTCCTGTGGCCTAAGGTGTCACTGAGTCACCCTGCTCCGAATGGGCATCTAACTAACAATAGTTAGGCGTGGAACCCTCATAGCCGTGGCCTGTGACCTCTGCATCACTTGCCAACAGATCATCTGTCATGGCCTGTGGACGCAATTATCTTCTGCATAGAAGGAGCGTCTGTATATCTAAAATAAGATAAAGGGTGATAGGTGAGAAATTATGTATTTATAACACATAAAACATATATTAGATATCTCCTTTTGTGTTAGCGGGTTGTTTTTGGAAATTTACCCGGGATGATGTCGTATTAGCCGAAGTGCGCCACTTTTCCAGGAAATTGCCCTATTAATGCTCCAGAATTTGTGACGGCTTGATTTATTCCGGAGTGTCAAACATTATTAGCTTTAATTAATATGCAAGGGATGCATAAGTTTAAATGAATTGGATGTATTTTCAAGACACCCAACCAAACATTACCAACTGTTTGAAAGTGTGAGACCAATAAAGGGAGAATTAATAAGTGAATTGTACTTGGGGAAAATAACATCATTTACAGACTTGATTTTTCTCGTTGATCTTCAATTACTTTGTGAAAACTGATTTAAATGAAAGATATATAATAAAAATATTCCTTACGTTTTAACAATTGTATTAAAAATAAATGTTTTTTATCATATGCTAAGTCAAGATCCATTGATACTTTATTCGGGAAAATAAGATTTCCAATTTAAAGGAAATTCATTTCAGCTATAGGAAAATTCAAGTAATCTATTTTCTGCTTTCCGAAACAGCCATGTGAAGCCACAATGCCCTTGAATTGAAAATAGCCGAGTTCTCTCAAATACAAGCAGACGATGAAAAGCGAAATCACTTTCGGTTTATTGACTAGTGTTGTGTTGAGGACTGATGTCACGTCCGGTTGTTTACTAGTGTTCCATTGAATTGTCGTCCTTGGAATAAAGATCCACTTCCCAAAGCTTCGATTATGGTAGTCCAGAGGTTTCCAGACTTGCAGTAGCTGAGAGACACTAAAAAATAAATATTAAAATAGTATTGAAAGCTTTATTGAAGCATTTTTAGTCACGGCCTCACTCGTAATGAAAACCTACTTTCTTGATTATTAAAAATTTCTTAAATGTCAATTTATTTATTTTAACTTTAAAATTGTTTTATCATTAACCTTAAGTTGACGAATTATATGCGTTACAGTTGCACAATCAACCAATTTTTAAATATGTAGAATTTATGAACAGAAACACGCTGCATACAGACTCATAATTAGTCAAGTTTTAGCACGGGCAATATACCAAGCTCTGGATTTACTTGCCTCATTTGAAGTGACACCTTTGCGGAAAGCAGAAAGTAGTGTCTGCTTCCGACACTTACAGACTTTTAGCTCAACAAGCTTGCCTTTTCGTAATTCAGAACAAGCCCAAATTATTTATGACCCTTTATTTCGGTTAAGATTTAAAAAAAAAAAAAACTCTCATAAAATATTGATATTATATATTCCAAACGAACTTTTATCAAGTAGATCTAATTTCTATAAATTCCTATAAAACCGGAACAATTTGAATATCAAAACGTGCCTCTTACGTAAGTATGCGTTGCACACTGAGAAGGTATCAAAGTAAAATAAAAATGTTAACAACTAACAACCCATACACACAAATTAATAAATAAATAAAAGTATATAAATCTAAAAAAATTTCTTATCAAACAAATACAAATTAAATTCAATGTGCAGTGCGGAAAGATACAATATTCAATACAACGAAAAGAAACACAATAGCGTATAATCTATGGATTGTTTCCAACATCGGGTAAACGACATAACGGTTCATACAAAACAATTCCTACAACTACAAGAAGAGAGATAAGAGATGACGTCATGATAACTCTTGGTTCACATGCGCTAGCCTCGATTCCGTCTCTTCCTGCCATCTTGTTCACGTGATCTTGCCATATATCACACTCGGTGGCAGTTGGCGTGGCAGGAACAGATTTATAATCCCAACGGCTGCCGTTTTCCCGCTCCATGAGACCGACGGGTTTATAAAAAGTATATTACACTGACGTGAGGACAATCACAACGAAACTTATTGGTCTGCACCGAAACAATCATTGATAAATGAGAAACACAAATGAAATATAAAAATTAGAATTTATAAGGGATGCCTTGTCATAATATATCATACAGAATAGGACTGCATAAAGCTTTTTTATTAAAAAAACAAATTACACAGACTATTTGTGTAAGGAAACAATAAATTAAAGCTTTATTATCAACTAATACAAATAATGGTAGACGTTTCGGCTCATGCCTTCATCAGTACAAAAACAATTACATGTACTTACATATATATTAAAATTAAAACATATTAAAGTCTATGTGATAAAATGAAAAGAAATGAAAGACAAAAATAAACATGGACATAGAATATAAGAAAAAGGAGGAAGTTGAAGTATCTAAAGTAACAGTGAAAACCACAACGGGAAAACGATTTTGCAGTCATGTAAAATTGTGGATTTGGTTAATTCCATATGGAGCCAACGTACCAAATCGTTTTATGAGTCTATTTTCCATGTGGACTCTATCATGGGTATTGGTTGCATATAAAATACCAGTAACTACAATATCCAAAATGCCATCGTGGTCAACACTGTTAAAATGTTTAGACACAGGACACTGAGCCTGTTTATTTATATTGTACAGCTGTTCTCTAAACCGATCTCCAAGACGACGACCTGTCTCACCCATGATAGAGTCCACATGGAAAATAGACTCATAAAACGATTTGGTACGTTGGCTCCATATGGAATTAACCAAATCCACAATTTTACATGACTGCAAAATCGTTTTCCCGTTGTGGTTTTCACTGTTACTTTAGATACTTCAACTTCCTCCTTTTTCTTATATTCTATGTCCATGTTTATTTTTGTCTTTCATTTCTTTTCATTTTATCACATAGACTTTAATATGTTTTAATTTTAATATATATGTAAGTACATGTAATTGTTTTTGTACTGATGAAGGCATGAGCCGAAACGTCTACCATTATTTGTATTAGTTGATAATAAAGCTTTAATTTATTGTTTCCTTACACAAATAGTCTGTGTAATTTGTTTTTTCTTGTCATAATATGGCGGAAATCTATTAATAGAAATATTGGGTTTTTTGTGTGGACGAATTTCATTAAAGAAATTAAAGTGTAATGAAAGAAACGAGTCAATATGTAAATGCAGGTATATTGAGAAGGAAGTATCTTTTCAGCTATCTGTTAATTCTTCGTTAATTTAAGACAGCTTATTGGACTTTGACATGAAGAAATGGTTTTTTAATTTTACTATGCTAACAATATTAAGAACTTAATGGTTCGATGGTAGATTTATTTATGCTTCAGAACTTTGTTCCGCTAAAATGTAATCTAACAATAGAACATTTTACTCACTGAGTTATGACTTTTAATGGGTTTAGAAATAAATGTAAACTTTTTAACGATAGTTGTATAATAAATTATTAATGTATTGCGCAACATGAGAACACGATATAAATTAAATATTCACCAATAATTTATTCATATTTCCCTATCAAAATCAGTGATATCATTTTAACGAAACAAAAATATGCTTCCATTTCAACGATCTAAACATAATCTACTCTTGGTAATTCATTTGTATACCAGTTAAAACAATAATAAAAACAATAATATTCCCACTGAAGTAGCTGTGGACCAAGACTAATGTAAACTACATTCCATCTATAGACTCGTGACTTGGTTAATATTCGTCGTAATTTTTTAAAATAATTGTCTGTATATCGCAATAATCTATTTATTTTTTAAAATTATTATTTTTTTTTAGAGAAACAGGATTTTATTTAAAGTAAGTTCACGACTCATGACAGGTTTGTATTTAAAAACAAAACAATTGCAATTAATTACCTTTACAATACCCGCGTGATTTTTTTCCCTATCCGATTCAAGCCATATTCCAAAGACCACAGCCCCCACAGCCCCTTACAAACAATCTGATGGTGACGCAAAACACCATTTTGTCCTCTCACTCCCTCCCCCACCCAGTTGAAGTACTCCGATAATGATCTCCATCTCCGAACATCCCCG
Organism: Radix auricularia; assembly: GCA_002072015.1. Taxonomy (NCBI): domain Eukaryota; kingdom Metazoa; phylum Mollusca; class Gastropoda; family Lymnaeidae; genus Radix; species Radix auricularia. Next base: position 200,430 of record MUZC01000439.1, on the reverse strand, counting down.
CTGTTTGACACTCTTATGGTGACGTCACACGCCACCCCAGACCTACACCCCCGTACACTCCCACACACTCCCACCCACTGCCACCCTGAAAATGACGATATAAATTCCCTATTCCATCGATCCCCGCCCTGGGGCTACAGTCAACATTTGAAAACACGGACGGGGAAATAAACGATCAATATTTTGTTCTGTTCTCAAATACCAAGCGAAGGCAAAGAACCACAACCGTGATCTAAGCGAATTGATCTCCTATCAATTCTTTCTACGTCGCTTCCAGTGCCCCGGTTAATTTCTAGTTCTAGACTTAAGGGGTGAAGAGGGTCAGAAAACAAGATCACAAGACAGTGCTGGGATCCGATGCACCATTGACACCAGGTAATTCCCTAGACGGTGGGGGGAAACATTTAAAATACTATTTATTATTCTAAAGTGGATCGACTTGATACCAACATTAAAACTATATTAGGCAGTGGCATAGCTAACCTGGGCAGTAAGAGAGGGAGCTACATGCTATCCTACAAATTAAAAAAAAAATGTTGTTGCCCATATAAGACTCCCCTCCCAAGCTATTGATTTCAGATTACTGAAACATTTCTATCATGAACGCTATCATAAGAATATCTTAATGATCACCAGTGCGAGAATTTTTTAAAAATTTTGATCAATGTGTACATATTGATCAGTGTGTACAAAGTGATCAATGTGTACAACTAATAGATTAGTTCAGGGTGAATGATGTGTACAACTAATAGATTTTTCAGGGTGATCGATGTGTACAAACTAATAGATTTATTCAGTGTGAACAATGTGTACAAACGAATAGATTTGTTCAGTGTGAACAATGTGTACAAACTAATAGGTTTGTTCAGTGTGATCGATGTGTACAAACTAATAGGTTTGTTCAGGGTGAACGTCACGCTCTAGAAGGGGGGGGGGANGGGGGGAGTTAAAAATGGTCAAAATTAGCGTGACGTATTTTATGGACGGCCCCATTATAGTTTTAATGTTAGCAGAAACATTTCAAAATAGATGATTTATATCGAGATTTATGGAGTCAAATATTACATGATAAATTGCATATACCTAAACATTTATTTGAAAAAAAATTAAATTTAAAAAAATTAATTAAAAAATGGAAATCATTTTGGAGCATTGTTCCCTTCAACCTGCGCAGATATCTAACCGACTCCTCGCAGTAAGTTAGATTTACAGCGCAGCAAATTTTGTAATATATTTCACATAAAAAGGATTCAATGTTGTGCAACTTTGCACACGAGCTTTTTCCCTTTGCACACGAGCTTTTTTACTTTGCACACGAGCTTTTTTACTTTGCACACGAGCTTTTTTACTTTGCACACGAGCTTTTTCCCTTTGCACACGAGCTTTTTCACTTTGCACACGAGCTTTTTCACATTGCACACGAGTTTTTCACTTTGCACACGAGTTTTTCACTCTGCACACGAGTTTTTCACTTTGCACATTGGCTTTTTCCCTTTGCACCCGAGCTTTTTCCCTTTGCACACGGACCATTGAACCTTAGAGGGAATATGAATTAGGAGTATAAAATTCACCAGAACAAACGCGTTCATTATGGATTACAATGGTTGTACACTATTAGTTTACTTTACATAATGAAACAAGAAAAAGCCGACACAATGTTTCCATACTGAATATTCTTGTCTCGTTCAGTAACCAAGGAAGCAGCTATCACTTAAAGCCCCACCACGACCTCAGACAGGGTGAAGTGTTGTGTTATTTAATGATTTCAATTCCAAAGCTGTCCGCAGTCACATTCCCTCACCCTTCCCATGTTTGGCTGCTGATAAGGTCTCAATTTATCTGGCTTCTTAAAGACGGAGTCGTAAGTGGAATATGAATATGTATTAAGGTCAAAGATAGATTCCCCCAGTAAGTCCACAATTCTAGGGATCAGCATGCCACACCCAACACCCACTCCAACAAGCAAAGATGCAGCATCAGACATCTCGACAAATTTTAGCAGCTGGCTGTCTGACGAGAAGCTCCCATACTCCCACTCCTCGCGCATGGTGCCCGGGCACGAGTGGCATCGGCAAGTAACATAGACAAACAAATGAATTGTTAAATAGAATAGACATACAAATGAATTGTTAAATAACAAAGATATACAAATGAATTGCCTCTGTATCAAGTGTCCAGTGACCATAATAGAAAATTATTTTAAAAGTTTCTAGGTTTCAAAGCCCTATGTTTGGGATGATTCATCAATTAGATTTTAATTAAGTCAATAAATTTGTGTTTTTTTTAAATGATCAGCCCAATTAAAAGATAAGAAGTGATAGTGAAAATATAGCAGTAGAAAATAACTTGTTGTCAACAGTAAGTAATTCTGGTGTTGGACTACCGTTATAATTACATTATGATTCATTAACTTATTGTAGCAAGCTTTATCTTTAGTTCATCAACACAGATAACTGTATATTTTTTTTATTACTGTGTTTAACATCAACCCCGTAGAATTTTCAAACTTGTCTTCACCAAAGTGGCCTGACAACTCAACTTAAACATCAAGCAGCGAAGGGGATACACAACTGTACATCAAGTATTCCTGTATTAGATTTCTTGTGTGTTTTAAATATAAATATAAATTATATATATATATATATATATATGTATAAATTAGTATAACCGTTGCATCCTTCTTATGTTGCGTCACATTTAGAAGTCATAAAATCCTGGGCCAGAGTTAAATCAGACGTCTAATGCAAATTGACCGACAACTCTTTATCTATTATTCGCCGGAAATTTGAGACACCTGCAAGCAATAGACGCGAGCAAGCAAGCATGACGAATCACCCTTGCGAGGGTCGACCAATCACAGTATATGGCTGGCAAGCGAGGGTGGTGCAGGGTGGGAGAGGAGGGGCCGGTAGCTCATCGCAGGGCGCTTGTCTGGAGACCAACAATTCTTGATGGGTCAGCGCCCCCCCACCCCCTCCTTCCCGTTCACTCGCGCTATTCTCATTTCTTGGTGTTGCTGTTTGTGTCCGTTCTTTCCCCTCCTTTCTTTGCATCATATATGAGCAAGTCTGCGCTTATGCTACGCCCGCGGGTCGTATCCAGTTGTTAATATTTTGATTGTTGATCCAATGTTTGCAGCCGTCAGTTGTTACAAGGATGTAACTCACCTCAAGTCAAGAATTAGATTTGTTAGAAGATTGACACTTTTCTCAACTCTCGCGGTAAATGCGAAAATCACAAGTTCCACAACTCTAGACAAATCTGACAACAGAAAGGTCAATTAGCTCCCCTCAGCGTCAGGCAATTATAGGAAATCTGAAGATTTCCGTTTTAAAAAATATTATTCAAGGCTGAAACTTTTTATTTGTGTCCCATCAGAGTATTGAAAAAAAAAAAAACAAACTTGCGCATTTTTAATTTGTTGTAATCTTGTACCAGATACAATTTAATTTCAAGGACTCCAAAACATTGTCAGCTTCCACGAACTCTCACTTTACTCTTAGTATAACCTCTTTCATTGACACATTAACTACTCTGCGGCCTATAATTACAATAGCCTCTTTCATTGACACATCAATAATATTTTGTGTCATAATTATAATAACCACTTTCATTGACACATTAAAAATGCTTCCATGAACGACTTATTGTATCATCAAAACTCAAAGCTCTCTCACGAACTGTTTGATGATTATATAAATTTTTAAAAATAAAAACAATTTTAATTTAAATTATCAAGGAACAAAATTGGAAATGCATTATTTAATATATCCAGAAAATGTTAACGTTTTGTAACAAATTTATAAGTGCCATTATTATTAATGACACAACGAACTGGCAGCTCAGGTATCTTCTATTGTCTACAACTGAGGTGACCAGAAATGTGGCTCAACTATTCAACAACACAATATAAAATATTTATTAAAAAAAATCCTTGCCATGTTGGGCTAGACGTGTTTAGAAAGGAGGCTTGAAATAAGAAACTCTGACATTTAATGTCGTATCATTCATGAATGCTGTCTACATTAAAAAAAAAAAATAATGATCACACTAAGATCAGTTTTTATTTTACTATTTTTGTTTGGGTACAAAATACTGCATATATTTTAAAAGACAACCAAGAATAAATTAGTAATTACAAATAAAACAATTTAATCCAGTTTAGAAATACAACACAAAGATAACTTAATACAACCCTCAGATAGACATAAGGATAAAAACATCTTTCTTATCCCGTATGCAAGAACAAACACATACAAGTTTTCTTTCTTCCCGTCCGGTTTTCGGGCGTTGAATGTGTTGCCTGAAGAAATTAAACACAAACCATAGATATACGTAGAAAGCAATAATCTCTGTACAGAAGGAACGTCTGTAATATATAAGGTAAGATAAGATAAGATAAGATTTTTAACAAAATCTAAATAATAAATTTTTTATATCTTCTGCTCGGGTTCTCTTGTGACGATGCCCCCCTCCTCTCCCCACAAACACACGCAAATATTGCCTAAGAATCTCTCTCAATAAAGGTATTAACAACAAAGCACAAGTTATAAAAGATGTCATATGGTCTCAGCGGGTTATCGTTACTACATATATATTTTTTTATTGTCTCCCTGTTCAGACTTCTTAAAAAATATTGTTCGTTGTAAGAACAATAAAAATGTTCTTTGTCATTTGTTATTGTCAAACATTCAATTTCAGCGGATAATGTTTATAAATGCAAAAATTCCACTGGAAATAAATGTGAGGCAGATGGTAGTATATAATTCATAACGTCAAGTGCTGGCTGTTGTTGCCCATGCAAGATTGGCCTCCGTAAAACTTAAATCTCCAACAAGCCATTGTTTAGGAGGCTATTTTTAGATGAGACCAAGGTGAAATAAAGAATTGCACAACCAGAATAGAGGTTCCCGCCCTTTACTAAAGATGGCTGACTCTGACGTCAAAGGACTAGCCTTGCACACTGCGAGCCCTAATGATCTACACTCTATCTCGGTGGTTCTCAAACTTGATGGAGGTACTGAAGCTCACCAGTCTCAAACGCGCATTCACAGAGCACTTCCGAATAAGGGCGAGTCATCACGAATCACATCAGTCGTGTGTATGTAATGTGTCTTCACCTCCGCCGAACCCCCGAGACTGACTAACCGAACCCCTGGGCTTCGATCGAACCCATATTAAGAACCACTGTTCTATATTATCTATAAAAAAAAATGCTTTTGTCGTGTTTCAAAAAAGATCGGGTGGCCGCTAAGACTTTTATTTACAAGCTGACATTAAGTGTTTTGGCTTTAAGGATGACGTCATTGGTTTGAAATCCCAATCATTTGTCGATTCCTCCCTCGCCAGAGAGAATGGGCTTGTTTTAAAGACAGAATATCGAGCTAAAAGCAAGAGACGGAGTGGGCTTGTTTTTAAAGACAGAATATTGAGCTAAAAGCAAGACACAGAATGGGCTTGTTTTTAAAGACAGAATGTCGAGCTAAAAGCTACAATTTGGAGTTCTAGGGATTTTGGGGGAATGATTTGAGCTTAGACTACACCAGATGTCACACACACAGTGGCGTCGCCAGGGGGTGCGGTGGGGGCGGGCCGAATTGGGTAACACCATCAGGAGGGGGGTAACACCAACATGTAAATTTCTGAATATTCCCACCAGATTAAACAAAGCGTGGCGAAAAGACTTATCTTTGTCTTTATAATTAACATCTTCCCTGAGATAAAACTTAATATCAACGATTAGTTTATAGACCACAAGAAACGCTGGAGAAATACATCCACCATCTGCTCTTGGCGGTATTGGTGTTCAAACTGAATAGACATGAATTTGTGAATGTTCAACACATATAGCGTCTGTGGCACTCAGTGCGGTCTTTATTTAGACATGAATTTGTGAAAGTTCAAACCCAATAGCGTCTATGGCACTCAGTGCTGTCTTTATTTAGACATGAATTTGTGAAAGTTCAAACCCAATAACGTCCAAGGCACTCAGTGCTGTCTTTATTTAGGCATGAATTTTTACGATCCGTCTTTGAATGTTAATTTAACAACTTATGATACTTGATTTAAAAAAAAAAAAAAACACGAAAAACAACAAAAAACAACAAACAAACAAACACCAAACACATTTGTACTCTACTTGTACTTATCGCTCGTTATGATGGAACTAGCTGTAGAAATCTCTTATCAATTTTTCTTCTCCCATAATCCTGATACGTGATTTCCACTCTGTCCTCCACTCAGTCTAACATCAACCCTCAACCACGATGTCACTACATCCCAATAGCGACCACCCCCCCTCCTCGCTCTTTCCCCTAGCCACCCGTAACGTGAAATATGTACCGAAGACCCCCCCCCCCCCCCCCCCCACAACATCAAAACCCAACCACCCAAACANCCCCCCACACACACACATAAGTAAACCCAGTCCACTAAACACACACACACACACACACAATTCAGCCGTGAGTGACATTAGAGGTGTTCCGCTGTTTCTATTTAATTACGCCCGCCCCTAGCCCACCCCCACCCCCAGTTTCATGGCTTTGCTGGAATCGAGGGCCAGACAAGTTGGCCTAGTGTCAGGAGTCCACCAGCTGAGAGTCAACGTTGGTCTGGACCATCGCCAACCACAGGTCGGCCCTTCAAACAGAGAGGAACAATGAACGCGAGTTTAAAAAAAAAACACTTTATTGTTGATGCTATTTTCGATTTGTACTTGTTTTTAGCACGCTATTTACATCGAGCGGTGATATTTTAATCACTCTGCTTAATGGGTGTACCGGATTTCGGCTACGTGAAATCCGGAAACAAGTCATTTCTACAAATCCGGCTCCGGCAAAATTTTACTTCATAAATCCGGCAAGATTTTACTTCATAAATCCGGGCAAATCCACCTGGCCGGTTTTGCGATAAAATATATAAAAATATATAATAGATTCGATAAATCCATATTTTTTTTTACAAGGAGCCGGATTTCACTTCATATATCCGGCCGAATCGAATTCGGTACCCCTCTAGCTTTTTACTCTCTGTACTCAACGACTTGGCTTATTTAGTACAGAGGTTAATCTGTGTGCTCGATCTCTATATCATTAGGTCGGAATAAATGACCTGATTTGTCAAGGCATAAATATGCCATAGTCCATTGGGGTCGTCCATAAAGTACGTCACGCTATTTTTTGACCATTTTTAACCCCCCCCCCCCCCTGCCCCAAAACTGTCACACACAAATCTAGGACCCCGACCCCTAAAGTAAGTCACGCTTGCGAACAAAAATACTTTTAAAATTAACAAAATAATTAAAATTTAAAATAAAACACCGGGACGTCACACATGGCCGGACTCCCCCCCCCCCCCCCCCCGTCACAAACTGTCACACTTTCTTACACCCGCTCCCCCCTGGAGCGTGACATACATTATGGATGGCCCCATTCCTGAAAAATAAATGATGCCGGATTGTTGAAACATCAAAGAAAGTGAGAAATGTGGTCAGGATCTTTGAAGCGGAGACAGGTCTTGGCAGGCTTGTCCATGGGACATATTTTTCTGTCCCATCTCATCCCATCCCATGACAATTTATGCCTGCCCCATCCCATCCCATCCCAT
>MUZC01000439.1:152530-165494 GCA_002072015.1 Radix auricularia | reverse complement strand
ATATATATATATATATATATATATATATATATAAAAGTATGCTATATTATATTTTGTTAATTATATTTAATTATATTGTATTTTATCATATGATATATAATAGTTTAATATTGGTATAAATGTATGAATGGCTTGCCTCCTAGTTGGTGAGATGCTTTTGTATGTTTCATTATTTGGATATTGCAAGAGATTAGGTTAGTGATATCATAACATTATTTGACATAACTTTTATTTGATTTGACGGAAAATTTAAAGGTTTTAGTTCGAAATTGTATGACAGTCCTTGGATATTCTTCTACAGTTTATACAATGACATAGACTGGCGATTTGTTGAGATAACTTGACACGACCAAGGCATAGATTGAGTATTGTTTTTCTTGACAATCGTATTCCTTTATAGCAGGTTCTCTTCGTGCATGTTGTTAACAGTTAGCTGTTCTTTTTCTTTTCTCTTGTTTACATTTACTTAAATTTGATTTAGTGGCTTTTTAAAAAAAAACTCCCACATTTGTTTCACACGTTGTAATTGTACTTCCTACGCTGGATTAAGGTGGGTTTTATTAACTAACCTTCACGTATAAGACTTAAAATCTAATAAAAATCACGGGACACAAAAAAAAAACCAATTTAGTCTCAGAATGTTTTATTTGCAGCAGACACAATCAACTCCAAAGTGTTCATTTCTGACATTTCAAGGTGATACGACAGCAGAAAAAAAAAAAAAAACCTTGACAAAAGAATGAATCAACTATTGTAGCGGTGCTTGATGTGGAAGCAACAGGAAGTACTCGATAATTGATGTCTTTAGCATACGTCAACTCGTTCTCAAGGGGAATGAACTGCCATCATCGGACTGAAATGTTCTACATTGTATGATAAAGTACAGACCGTTCCAAGTACTTGGGGTATTTTTAGATAACTGCGCACTAAGGGAATTATATTAAGCTGGTCAGACTATCATTTATTTCACACAAAAATCCATAAAAAGTACATATAATTATATATATTTAAAAACGTGTGCCTGTGCCTCTATGTGTCCATAAGATGTATTGCGGCTGATTGCGGTTACTCTTGTACACACGGTATTTTGTGTCCATATGATGTATTGCGGCTGATTGCGGTTACTCTTGTACACACTGTATTTTGTGTCCATATGATGTATTGCGGCTGATTGCAGTTACTCATGTACACAATGTGTACCCCTTGCCTCCCTTTGACATAAATTTGCTGTAAATATTGAAAACTGTACCATTCTTTTTCTCTAACTCCCTCCCTCCTCCTCATAACTATCTATTCTTTCATGTCCTCTTTCCCCCTTTTCCCCTCTTTCCTGCTTCCTCCGTATCCCTCTCTTTATCCTCAACACCAGTCCATTCCTATCTTTTCCCCGTCTCGTTCTTACTCACTCACACATACACAGGCATACGTACTCACCCATACATTCACACTTATACTTACTCCTCCACACATACACGCGTACATTTGTGAGTCTTATGTATTTTAGTTTTGGTTGCAGATATTATTCTGGTTAATGTTTAAATAGTAGTTATATTTATGTGGGGCATGATTTGCCTACCCATTGATATACAAAGAACACTGACAACACCGATGTAAATAATATTTTACTAATATTTTTTTGGACAAGTGCAGTGGCAGCGCGCTCGACTGTCAGACCGATGGTCACGAGTTAAAATCATTGCGAAGGCAAGGATTTGTTCTTGGTGGCCTAGTCACCCAGCTCCGAATGGGTACCTAACACTAGTTAGGCGGCTGGTTAATGCGTGAAACCCTCATCACCGTGGCCTGTTACCGCTGCATCACATGCCAATACATCATCCGTCATGGTCTATGGACACAATTATCTTCTGTATATCTAAGATAAGATTTTTTTAAAAACCCTAACTTTTAAAATAAATGAAGAAATAGAAAAACCTCAACCATCATTGTCTCGCCCAATCCTCAAGTAAGGCCTTTAATCTTATAGCTAAATTACGTCATATTATCTATCTTTAGATAATGTTATTTCAAATTATTTTCATGGAATCCTAAAGTAATGTCATATGTATCTCATAAGTAAACGGGATTTATATATTAAAAGTCTTTATGTGGAGGAAGAGTTCGATGGTAACTAAAATTACGATTTAAAACGAAATAAATTTCTTGAATTAATTGTACAGACATATTGTGCTGAATAGTAAATGAAAAGTCTGTTTAGCGAAATGGATTGGAATCAGATGGGAATGAAACTTTTATCTTTTATAAATTGTTATTGTTGTACTTTAAAAATAAAGAAAGTTACTTTAAATCACATAGACACTTAAAATGGAAAAAAAAGAAGAGAAAAGTTAAGCAAAGAAAGTTTTAAAATCCAAGTTAAAGAGACTTAACTAACCTATAGAAAAAAAAAACCCAAAAAGATCTGAGCTCCATTACCCACTGGTTCTTTTCGCAACACTGAAGCGGACACCAACTATGTTCACCAGGTTATCGCTGTCCAAAGAAACAACTGAAGGTACAAGTCAACAACAAATTGAAAGACGAAAGTTATTTTAAAGCAAACATTTTGACCAACACCAAAAAATCATTTCGACTAACACCAAAAACCATTTCGATTTTGGACCATCACCAAACAACCATTTTGACTTTTACCAACACCAAACAACCATTTCGACCAACACAAAACAATCATTTCGACCAACACCAAACATCCATTTCGTCTAACACCAAAGAAGCATTTCCACTAAACACCAAACAACCATTTCAACCAACACCAAACAACCATTTCAACTAACACCAAACAACCATATCGACCAATACCAAACAACCATTTCAACCAACACCAAACAACCATTTCAACTAACACCAAACAACCATATCGACCAATACCAAACAACCATTTCCATGAAACACCAAAACCAACATATCGACAATGTTAGTAGAAAGAGTCTTTCAAACTTCTCAACAACGAGTTTTAGAAGACATTTGAAATGATGACCACTGAAAACAGTCGTGTTACGATTTCTTCATTCATGTCATTTGATGTCATTTCAAACGGTGCTGCCAACAAGACTTGATGTCATTTCAATCAGTACTGCCAACATGGCTTGATGTCATTTCAAACGGTGCTGCCAACATGGCTTGATGTAATTTCAAACGGTGCTGCCAACATGGCTTGATGTCATTTCAAACAGTGCTGCCAACATGGCTTGATGTCATTTCAAATAGTGCTGTTAACATTTTTTAAAGGATTTAAACAACTTGGCCTACGCCCTACACTAACACCCTATTTTGGTTTTGATAAATGAACAATTCTATTTCAAAGTCAGAACTCTAGGCTGCGTAGTTGTGATTGTGAGAGACTGTAAATAAGGCTCATTAAAATAAGTTTATGCATAAAAATCCCGTGACTAACACCGTCAGAGATATCTGCATCTACACTTACATTAGTCTCACGATGAGTTGAGTGGTCAGTGGTCAGCGCTTGTTTTCTGTTATCTACGTTCTCTGGGTCAGCTGCGGGCTCATATGATTTTTAAAAAAAAAACCCACCTGCAAATTCTACATCAGTCTTTTTGATACAATCGTGAGCGAATTACTGCAAAAAGAGTCACGGGGTAGTGCCCTATAAACCAGAGACTCTAGATCAGTGCTTCTTAAACAATTTATTATGGCGGACCGGCAGGTTTTTTTCCTCACTACACCAAGGACCGGTGCACTACATGAACCCCCCCCCCCCCGCACATAGACCACATCCCTAAAACATTTGGCATGAATTCGTTTAGTTCTACACTACATGCAACCCAACAATATTGAAGAAAAAAAAACAAACTTGTTTCTACTACAATTATGTTCTTCATTGTCAGGGAATTGTTTTCTTAAAATGTTGCGTGAAAATAAAAATTGTCAAATGTTAAGACTCATTTTATCAATGATTTAAAAAAGTCTATTAATAGCCAATGATTTTAAAAAAGTCTATTAATAGCCAATGATTTTTTAAAAAGTCTATTAATAGCCAATGATTTAAAAAAGTCTATTAATAGCCAATGATTTTTTAAAAAGTCTATTAATAGCCAATGATTTTAAAAAGTCTATTAATAGCCAATGATTTAAAAAAGTCTATTAATAGCCAATGATTTAAAAAAGTCTATTAATAGCCGATGATTTTCTCCTTGATTACATGAGTAACAAAGTCAACTTTAAAATATGTTGATTTTGTTGCTACGTTCGAGTTACCAATCTTATGAAACATTAGGAAAACAAATAGCATGAGATAAGGTACGAAAATCATTGCATTTCATTGTCATTGTATCCCTAAATTTTAGGGTGAAAGTCAAGTGGCGTACCACTTAAAGAAATAGATAATTAGTTGATGGAGTTCAGTTTAATTCACTATAGCAGTGAAAGATATACATATATTATTAAACTTAAAAAAACTAATTTCATAGTTTCTGTAAATTTAAATAAATGCAATATTTAACAAGTATATTTTTAATTTAATTTTTGTTGTGTTTAAACGTAGTTAATGATACTAAATATCTTTTTTGTAGCACGAGTTAATATTAATATGCCCCACAGTATTGTAAATTAAATTTTATAGGAGTATAACAAAATGAACACTCCTTATTATGTCACTTACATTTTCCCAAGAACAACGCAATATTAAAATATATTAGTACCAGTGCTTTGTGGTGCAGCGATTGCGGACAAATTAATTGTACTGTGCATCAGATGTTGACACAAATAAATTGTAATGTACATCAGAAGTTGGCACAAATAAATTGTAATGTACACCAGATGTTGACAGTAACAATTTATTTAAAGATAAAGTTTTCTTTCTCACTGACAAAATATAGTCATGCTTGATACGACCCGCGGCTAACATACGATAGTCATAGATAGTGTAAAGAACGGTGGGGGGGGGGGGGGGAGGAGGTGGTGCGGACACTAACAGCAGCGCGACGAAATGAAAACAACCCGAGTGAACGTCGAGCGAGAGGGGACCGCTGACCCATCGTTGGTCTCGAGACATGTGCCCCCTCTATGTACCACCATCGCTTGCCAACCTCATAAACAGTGATTGGTAGACATTAGCATGGCTCATTCGTATTGGTAGACACTAGCATGGCTCATTCGTATTGGTAGACACTAGCATGGCTCATTCGTATTGGTAGACACTAACATGCCTCATTCGTGTTGGTAGACACTAGCATGGCTCATTCGTGTTGGTAGACACTAGCATGGCTCATTCGTATTGGTAGACACTAGCATGGCTCATTCGTATTGGTAGACACTAGCATGGCTCATTCGTATTGGTAGACACTAACATGCCTCATTCGTGTTGGTAGACACTAGCATGGCTCATTCGTATTGGTAGACACTAGCATGCCTCATTCGTGTTGGTAGACACTAGCATGGCTCATTCGTATTGGTAGACACTAGCATGGCTCATTCGTATTGGTAGACACTAACATGCCTCATTCGTATTGGTAGACACTAGCATGGCTCATTCGTATTGGTAGACACTAACATGCCTCATTCGTATTGGTAGACACTAACATGCCTCATTCGTATTGGTAGACACTAACATGCCTCATTCGTATTGGGAGACACTAACATGCCTCATTCGTATTGGTAGACACTAGCATGGCTCATTCGTATTGGTAGATACTAGTAGGTGTTAGATGGTAGTCACATATGATTACAGTCGCTGTACAGATCTAAGGCAAATCATTTAGATTAGGGCTGCGGAAATTATCGATTAATTTCTCGATTAATTGGTACAATTTTTTATCGATTAAAATTATTTTAATCAATAAAATAGCGATTAAATTTAAAGAAAATTTTTTAAACAATGTTTACGATTTATTAATAAATAATTAATTATTAATAATTAACAACAGTTTGCTTTATTTACGTACAAACTTCTACATTGAATTTTTTTTTTAAAGTGTAAACTTTAAAATAAGCTGTTTTTATAATGAAAATGATATAAAAAATTAAACTTTGATTTTACTTAATTAACAATAACAAAATTTTAATTCATTGACATTATGTTGAACTACTTATATTTAAATACAAATATGTCAATTGCCTGTTTTTATTTCTTCTTTATTTCTTTTTCAAAAGTTAACGATTAAATCTAAATTAATCGATAACAGCCCTAATTTTGATGCAATGCTGATGATGAAAACCAAAGTACCCGTTGAGGGTCGGGTTAGTCCGAAGTGACCGTTTCGTCCCCCTCAATTAACTAGCAACGCCACTGAGTGGTGCCGGTTTAGGGCCAGGAGCACCAGTACGGATTAGCAATAGGTACCGCAAAGAACGCTTTGGACCCCAGCTCTGAGGAAACCTTCCAGTGGGGGTTACACTCTAGGTATGTCAGTGATGATCCCCCGCACTTTGCAGGGGTGGCGCCGAAGTGATAGCGAGTTGAAGTAGGGAAAATTCCAACCCTCCCTTGGGAGGTCAACTTAGTGGGAGGCGTTTTCGACAGTGTCCTGGACGCCCAGGTGGCCGCTTCTAGAAGCAACCGCTCCGGGGGGGGGGGGGGGGGGGCNGGGGGGCTTATCAGCTTTTACGTCCCTTAGGGGGCCAGAAGACTGAGGGTTTTTTCCGGGAAGCCCCATGAAGAGCGCAGGCTGACTTTCTTCCACATGTAGGATTTGCACACACTCTTATTTGAGAAGCATTGGAACAGTGATGGCGAACTTATGGGACGGGTGCCACAGTTGACACGCATAGCCTCATCACGTGACTAAAATATAACTTCATTAATCAAACCAGCTAAGCCAAAGCACCATTTTTTAAAGTGTTGCTATAAATAAGTTGGTTTCGGTCGAATTTTGGGCATGTCTCCCCCCTCCCCCNNNNCCACCCCCACCCCCTAAAAAAATCACCACCACTGCTCTAGAAGGTACATAGATGTCTAATGTGCATTGTATCACAGTGGTGGAAGTCAGACCACATCATAATGATATCAACTGAACCCTGTAGCAGGGCGAATAGACCGAAACAATCATGTCACGGATGTACTGCTGTGTAGATTGATCGTCTCCGCATTAAATGGAAAACAAAAAACAACACCAACAACAACCCATGCCTCTCTAAAGGGCTGCGCTCTTCTATACTGTCGCTTTATTGAAATTTCCTGGTTTGGATGGACACAAAAATAAGTCCTTAGGGTGAATTCTTTCGAGGCAAATACCGGTACTCCAAAATGGTGGGAATGTTTCCACAGTACCACATAGAAGAATTAATTTTTAATTTAAAAAAAAAAAAACGAAAAAAACACACATGTTTTTTACTATAAATCCTTCATATACGATCCATATCTAAAAGAATGTTCATTATAATACGCATTGCACGACAAGCCAAAAATATTTTTTTAGTTATGTGTCAAATATATAAAGGATTCATAGTAAAAAGAATTCCACATTCTGCCTTCTAAATTTCAGCTCTATTTGATCACGGTGGTCGAGTAGTAGCGCGCTCGACTGGCCCACCGATGGTCACGAATTTAGAATCCACGCGATTTGTTCCCGGGGCCTGAGGAGTCCCCGAGGCACCCAGCTCCGGATGGGTACCTAACTAGACAATAGTTAGGCGGCTGGGTAATGCGTGGAACCCTTAAAGCCGTGGCCTGTGACCGCTGCATCACTTGCCAACAGATCATCTCTCATGGTCTGTGGACGCAATTATCTTCTGCATAGAAGGAGCGTCTGTATATCTAAGATAAGATAAAAGGGTTATAAAAACATGTTTAATATAGTGTGCACAGCGAGACAGTTTAGCAATAAATATCATTTACATCGGGAAAATATTTTAAAATTTACAGATTGGGAATATATTTTTAAAAAGTAACGTCAATATAATACGCATCGCACAGAGCAACGGGAAAATATAAAAACGATCTTTTCAATATAATACGCACGGTGACAATCTAGCACAAAAATGAACATGCTATTTAGAGATAATTAGGAATAATCTAAAAATTCATAAATTTAATTATAGTACAATCGATCGATCTGAAATTTTTGATACATCATATTTATCGTCGGCACGAGTATGCCTGCAAAATTTCAGCTCGCTACGAGGAAATGGGTTAAAAATCGACTTAAAGTTTTTCTGGGATTCAAGGCATTAATGAATCAATGAAGCAAGCAGACGCCACTAGTTAATATAAAGGATTTTTTTAAAGACTTTTTTTAAAAGCTAAATTTTGAAGATCAGAGAGTGATGTTCATGCTAGACTTGTGTGGACTATAGCCCTACAACAGAAACCTTCATGCTCATAATGATTTGATCAACGGACCTTCGACTGTAATCATACTTCACGCACAAACTCTAATACAAACTGTCACATTTATGCACATGGACACAAACACACAACGTCAACAACTTATTCATACACTAATAGATGGCAGAAACACTCAGAAATGCAAAACAAATAAACACGACAATCATACTCAAATAGCAAATAAACACGACAATCATACTCAAATAGCAAATAAACACGACAATCATACTCAAATAACAAATCCTACATGTGGAAGAAATCACCAGTCCCGAGCCTGCGCTCTTCATGGGGCTTCCCAGAAAACCCCCTCAGCCCTCTGGCCCCCTAAGGGACGTAAAGACTGAGAAGCCCCCCCGGAACGGTCACTGCTACAAGCGGCCGCCTGGGCATCCAGGGCACTGGGCCGAAAACGCCTCCCACTAAAGTGTGCCTCCCGAGGGAGGTGTGGAATTTACCTATTGTGACTCGCTATCAACATAGTATCACTTTGGCGCCACCACGGCAAAGCTTACGAGTCTATATAGTTTAGATCGCCGCAAAGCGTGGGGATCATCACTGACCTAACTAGGGTTTAACCCCCACCGGAAGGTTTCCTCAGAGCTGGCGACCAAAAGCGTTTCCTAGCGGTACCTTTTGCTATTCCGTACTGGCGCTCCTGGCCCTAAACCGGCACCGCTCAACAGCGTTGCTAGTTAATTGAGGGGGACGAATAACAAATAAACACGGCGATTATACTCAAATAACATATAAACACGACAATTATACTCAAATAACAAATAAACACGGCGATTATACTCAAATAACATATAAACACAACAATCATACTCAAATAACAAATAAACACCACAATCATACTCAAATAACAAATAAACACCACAATCATACTCAAATAACAAATAAACAAGACAATCATACTCAAATAACAAATAAACTCGAGAATCATACTCAAATAACAAACACGGCGATTATACTCAAATAACAAATAACACGACAATCATACTCAAATTACAAAAAAGCATGACAATCATACTCAAATAAATAAACACAACAATCATACTCAAATAACAAACACAAATTAACACAGACAAGTAACATAGGACAATCGTACACTACACCAACATATTCAAATACACAACACAAAGGCAACACAATCATTCACAAACACACAACGCCATCTCCCCTGACCACCAAGCCTTGCCCAAATCTGTAAGTAGAATTGCTCCATTAATCATTCACAAACACACAACGCCATCTCTCCTGACCACCAAGCCTTGCCCAAATCTGTAAGTAGAATTTCTCCATTAATCATTCACAAACACACAACGCCATCTCTCCTGACCACCAAGCCTTGCCCAAATCTGTAAGTAGAATCGCTCCATTAATCATTCACAAACACACAACGCCATCTCTCCTGACCTCCAAGCCTTGCCCAAATCTGTAAGTAGAATTTCTCCATTAATCATTCACAAACACACAACGCCATCTCTCCTGACCACCAAGCCTTGCCCCAATCTGTAAGTAGAATTTCTCCATTAATCATTCATCCAACGATTCCCGAAAAAAATAACCGCGTCCTTCCCCCCCCCCCACACACACACACACTCCATTTTTCTGACCACCCTTTCCGACACGTGCAGCTGAAAGCTTTCAATTTGTTCAACGTTTTCACGGCACAATGGGTCTGACTTTGAACACAAAATGAAATGGTTTGAACACAATTTAAACACATGACGTGGCTTTAGCCAACGCCATTCACGTCGGAGAAAAGTTGACAGTTAAAGATCTCACAACCTCCTGGAGATTGATCTTGTCCACGTCTGTAAGAGGATATACGCGTCTGTAAGAGGATATACGCGTCTGTAAGAGGATATACGCGTCTGTAAGAGGATATACGCGTCTGTAAGAGAATATACGCGTCTGTAAGAGAATATACGCGTCTGTAAGAGAATATACGTGTCTGTAAGAGAATATACGCGTCTGTAAGAGAATATACATGTCTGTAAGAGAATATACGCGTCTGTAAGAGAATATACGCGTCTGTAAGAGGATATACATGACTGTAAGAGAATATACGCGTCTGTAAGAGAATATACGCGTCTGTAAGAGGATATACGCGTCTGTAAGAGAATATACATGTCTGTAAGAGAATATACGCGTCTGTAAGAGAATATACGCGTCTGTAAGAGGATATACATGACTGTAAGAGAATATACATGTCTGTAAGAGAATATACATGTCTGTAAGAGAATATACGCGTCTGTAAGAGAATATACATGTATGTAAGAGAATATACAGTTTTCATTTGACTGTCAGAGTGATGGGGAATAACCAAACAAGAGACAAGGCCATATATGCTTTTATGCCCAATTAATTAGATGAGCTTTATGCCCCCCCCCCCACAACCAATGAAGTTACGCCACGACATTGTACCAGCTTTCTCAAGTCTTCCGACAAATTGTCAACATATAACAATTAGAAAAACACTTAAGGTAATGTAAATATGTATCTTTCCGTTGTAAATTCAACTTCATTGAGTTTTTTTTTTTACAATCAAAGTGCAAAGTCAATAAAGGGCCGCGCATCAAGTGCGTCACGCTCCAAAAGGGAGGGGGGTGTAAGAGAGTGTGATGGCTTGTGAAAGGGGGAGAGGGGGTCAGGCCATGTGTGACGTCACATATTTATTATTTTTTTTTAAAAAATTCTAATTTATTAATTAATTTTTTTTTAGTAGAAAAATAATTTTTAAAAATTTAGAGAAAGATTTTAATTAGTTTTATGCCAAAATTGCATGAAATGCGTGTGTCCTGGGAGTGTTTTTCATCAATCTGAATTGAATACAGCATGACTGATATCGAGGGATAAAAAATGATTTGCAAAAATCATGTTCGCACCAGCAGATATTTCACTAAAATTGTGAAATATCAGGATATAAAATGTTGCGACAAAGTACGAAGCTCCTGCTCAGGAGAACGTGCCAACCCAAAACTGTTCAAGAATCAACGCATCCTTCATTTGAGAATCGCTGCTAGAAGGCAAAGAGAACCCATGGCAGTTATTGCCAGAAGAGAAAATGCACGTTCAGTGGCTGTTGAGTGGCTAGATGAGGACGAGTTGATCTGTCTGCATTTATCCTTCCAGGAAACGACGATGAGGAAAGATTTTTGTCAGTCCTAACTCTCGTAACTATCGATGAACACTTCGCATTGAATGGATGATGCCCAGTGAATATTTTTTGAATTAATCCTATTTCACATACCCATAATAAACAGATTCAATATCACACAAGAGTGGGTCACATAATTTGACAATCTAGTCTTAAGTCGAATTGTTTTGTTTCCTTTTTATTATTTAATCACTGGGTGAGGTCAAGTTTCGCTAATCTACTTCTTATCCCGTGTTAATAGAATGCATAATCGGAAAATTATCTAAAACTTTTAATTAAATTTAATTTTAATTAGTTATTTAAAAAAAAATTAAAGTATAACGTAATTTAGTTGGGTTCCGAGATTTGTGACAGTTTGTGACAGCGAGAGAGGGCGTCGAAAATGGTCAAAAATAGCGTGACTTTATGGCCGGTGCCTAATTTGAAAACCAAATATTATGTTATAATACACAAAAGGGTTAGATGTCAGGTAAGGAAGAATTTCAATAAAAGTTCACAGATTAAAACAAACATTTTCCCAAAAGACGCTACATTTTAAAACTGAGAATCTAAAGGCGAGACATCTTGATGCTAGCATGACAGCTATGGTTGTCATTAGCTTATCAAAGTATTGATACTAGCATGATAGATTTGGTTGTCATAAGTTTTTCAAACTATTGATGCTAGGAGGATATATTTGGCTGTCATTAGCTTATCAAAGTATTGATACTAGCATGATAGATTTGGTTGTCATTAGCTTATCAAAGTATTGATGCTAGCATAATAGCTTTGGTTGTCATTAGCTTATCAAAGTATTGATGCTAGCATGATAGCTTTAGTTGTCATTAGCTTATCAATCTATTGATGCTAGCATGATACCTTTAGTTGTCATTAGCTTATCAAAGTATTGATGCTAACACGATAGCTTTGGTTGTCATTAGCTTATCAAAGTATTGATGCTAGCATGATAGATTTGGTTGTCATTAGCTTATCAAACTATTGATGCTAGCATGATAGCTTTGGTTGTCATTAGCTTATCAATCTATTGATACTAGCATGATACCTTTAGTTGTCATTAGCTTATCAATCTATTGATGCTAGCATGATAGCTTTGCTTGTCATTAGCTAATCAAAGTATTGATGCTAGCATGATAGATTTGGTTGTCATTAGCTTATCAATCTATTGATGCTAGCATGATAGCTTTAGTTGTCATTAGCTTATCAATCTATTGATGCTAGCATGATAGATTTAGTTGTCATTAGCTTATCAAAGTATTGATGCTAGCATGATAGATTTGGTTGTCATTAGCTTATCAATCTATTGATGCTAGCATGATAGCTTTGGTTGTCATTAGCTTATCAAAGTATTGATGCTAGCATGATAGCTTTGGTTGTCATTAGCTTATCAAAGTATTGATGCTAGCATGATAGATTTGGTTGTTATTAGCTTATCAAAGTATTGATGCTAGCATGATAGCTTTGGTTGTCATTAGCTTATCAATCTATTGATGCTAGCATGATAG
>MUZC01000439.1:130493-149029 GCA_002072015.1 Radix auricularia | reverse complement strand
CGTTATATTAACTCTAACAGGGCGTTATATTAACTCTAACAGGGCGTTATATTAACTCTAACAGGGCGTTATATGAACTCTAACAGGCCGTTATATTAACTCTAACAGGCCGTTATATTAACACTAACAGGCCGTTATATTAACCCTCACAGGCCGTTATATTAACTCTATCAGTCCGTTATATTAACTCTAACAGGGCGTTATATTAACTCTAACAGGGCGTTATATTAAAACTAACAGGCCGTTATATTAACTCTAACAGGCCGTTATATTAACTCTAACAGGCCGTTATATTAACCCCAACAGGCCGTTTTATTAACTCTAACAGGCCGTTATATTAACTCTAACAGGCCGTTATATTAACTCTAACAGGCCGTTATATTAACTCTAACAGGCCGTTTTATTAACTCTAACAGGCCGTTATATTAACTCTAACAGGCCGTTATATTAACTCTAACATGCCGTTATATTAACGCTAACAGACCGTGTACTTTAACTCTAATGTTTTGCAACTGGTCATTCAGGGTGGGGGGCAGAGAGTGGATGTATTCTGTCAATATTTCGTCACAATGTAAGGAAAATTTGAAGAAAACCCTTCCACCAAAACAAACACTTCCAGACTTTTATTTTCTTTTCGATGTGAAAAAAAAAGATTTTAGAAAATACCGATTGTCATTGTTAAGTTTTAAAGAAATTAATAGCATTTATGTTAAACGAGATTTGTCTATAGAATTGATGTCAGTGTATATGGAACTTGATGTCAGTGTCTATGGAAATAGATGTCAGTGTCTATGGAAATAGATGTCAGTGTCTTTGGAAATTGATATCAGTGTCTATGGCAATTGATGTCAATGTCTATGGAACCTGATGCCAGTGTCTTTTAGCACACAAATACATAACTTAAATTACATTAAATGTTTTAATTTATAAGAACAATGTGTATGGGAATCATACAAAAATTCTGTTAAGAGTAGCGTTAAATATTAAGTTTAAATTTAAAAATGATTACGAAATGAACGGATTGAACTACAGACAAGAGCAAAAACAAACAAATTGATCTGGCCTGTAAGTAAAGGTCAGTTTAAAACGACGAAACATCTACTCTCGTGCCACACAACGAAACATCTACTCTCATTTCACACAACGAACCATCTACTCTCATTTCACACAACGAAACATCTACTCTCGTGTCACACAACGAACCATCTACTCTCGTGTCACACAACGAACCATCTACTCTCATGTCAAACAACGAAACATCTACTCTCTTGTCACACAACGAAACATCTACTCTCGTGTCACACAACGAAACATCTACTCTCTCGTCACACAACGAAAGCTCCCACAGAAGACGGTATCAGCGTTGCCAGACGACCAACAACTAATAAAGCTACTGACCTGCTATGCGCCTCCTCTAATTTGGACGCTCCACCGTTGACTTCCCCTGCCGCCACTGGCAATAACCGTTATTTCAGTACTGGTCAGCTTGGGTGGTCACTCAGTGTCCAGCTGTCCACCACAGTCGAAGGATTTGAACTACGGAATGTCCGGAGAAATCCCTGTCGGTGTATGATTCCGCTCTCGTTAGGTGTGTGGGGTGTTGATGAGTGAGGGCCGTGTGTGGGTGTGTGAGGGGTTTTTAAGAGACAAACCCGCGCACTGGCGATGTGTGGGCCGTGGAACTCGGGGAGAGCTCAAAATCGATACGGTTTCTCCGTCCCTCCCTCTCTTCCCTCTGTTCTCAGGCAGATCGATATGTGACGTCCACTCTACCGCATGTTTTGATTTGGTGCCCTTACCTCTAAAAACAGCCAATTACCTTCCTTGGTTTAAAGTTGAGATGGTGGACTGACTGGAACGTGAATCTTTGTGACTGTCTTTATGACTGTCATTGCGACTGTCAGGTTGACTGTCATGATGACTGTCAACGTGACTGTCAACGTGACTGTCATTGTGACTGTTATTGCAACTGTCAAATCTATTGTCAATCTGACGGTCAATGACACTTTCGATGTGTCTGTCATTGTGACTGTAATTGTCACAGTCAATGTGTTTGTCATTATGACTTCTTCCTGTAACCGTCAATGTGACTCAGTTTCACTGAGTAACTGTCGAAGTGACACTGATTGAAAACCTGTTTTTAATTCTGAAAGAGACTTTGAATACTACTCTAGATAAGACTTGCACGGCTATGTTGTTACCATCGCCGACATCACATCGTCCTATATTGTTACAAGCGCAATACCCGTGCTTCGCTGCGGGGTCTGCAAAATAAAAATATCATTACTTTCATATTCTCTTTTTTTTTTACTTTACCTTATCTTATCTTATCTTATCTTATATGTTACAGACGCTCCTTCTGTAGAAGATTATTGCGTCCTACGTATTTTTATGGTTTGTGTTTAGTCCTGTATTCTTACTAGAGTTTTAAATGATGATAAAGTGTTGGCTTTCCTGGTTTCTTCAGGCAACCCATTCCACGCCCGAATACCGGACGGAAAGAAAGAAACCTTGTATGTGTTTGTTCTTGCATATGGAATAAGAAGGGTGTTTTTATCCAGGTTGAGTGGTGATATTGTTACTGATGCCTGCCACTACCAATGAAAAGTGCCCTTTAAAAGTTCACAAAGGTGCCCATCTACATAAAAATAATAATTTCCACCAATTAGCCTCAATCTTAATCCGGTTGCATTAATTTCTTCTTATATACATCGTTTCCTTTTCACAAATAAGCTCAAACAATGAGGTCATGTCATAATAAATTTTACGGTGAGAAACACAACACGCACATTTAATCTCGACACCAATATGTTATTTATTTAACGACTAAATTTTGAATTTAAAAAATAATTAATAAGAGTTACCCCGCATAGCAAGGACACACAGGGACATTATATATAAGATTATTATCCCACGAAATACCGTTTTTCTCTTGGTCTCATTGCTGTCTTGCAGGATTAGGAGGCCTGAGAGATTCAATTCTTCCCGCCATGTCTACCATTCATCAGCATTCTCGTCTGCTTCTTCGAAAACCTAATTACCCAGGACCCGTGAACAGCCCATCCTCCCTACTTCATATTGACCAGTTTATAAAACTCTTTTAAAATGTCACATGGAAATAATTAGATAATTTTAAACTCTAACGTTTTTATGTCCATCTATTGTTAAAAGCTTGTATGGGAGGCCAGACACATGAATAAAACACCTCCTAGCCTATCATGTGTCTGGTCGTTGAAAGAGATGAATGTCATGGAAGTAAGAGGTATCCTGATCTGGATGACATGGTGACAGATGACAATGTCAACGAAAGAAGATTAGTCATTCTCTTCATTCTCCTAAAGTACTTGAGTACTTTTAAACTTTTCTTAGGTTCTGCTTATGTAGCGTACGCCTTAATTCTGATGTACACGATAAAGTACGCCTTACTTCTGATGTACACCATAATGTACGCATTACTTCTTATGTACACGATAATGTACGCATTACTTCTTATGTACACGATAATGTACGCATTACTTCTGATGTACACCATAATGTACGCCTTACTGCTAATGTACACCATAATGTGCGGGTTACTTCTGATATACACCATAATGTACGCATTACTTCTTATGTACACGATAATGTACACCTTACTTCTTATGTACACCATAATGTACGCATTACTTCTGATGTACACCATAATGTACGCATTACTTCTTATGTACACGATAATGTACACCTTACTTATTATGTACACGATAATTTACGCATTATTTCTGATGTACACCATAATGTACGCATTACTTCTTATGTACACGATAATGTACGCATTACTTCTGATGTACACCATAATATACACTACATCTTGATGTGTAACATTTCCAAACCGTCATTTTATTCAGAGTGTTCCGAAAAAAAAAATACATATTGTAATTCTAATATTTTAAAATATATTTAGCTAAGCTAACATTAGACCATGTATCGTGTGTTATGACAACACTTAATAAATGTTTGACGTCCCATCTTATGCTATGTGTGATATGCTGGTTTATCTTGACCAAAGTTAAGATGACACTATGGTGATGACGTCATTTTGATGGTAATTTCTGTAAACATTTATAAAATATCTGCGAGGCTAAAATAGCAACATTTGATTATATGAAAACAAGTTAGGGTAATCTCAGAACAACAAAAAACCAGGTATCACTTTGGTAACTGGTGGTAAAGTTGGTGAGGTTTAATCCTGAGTGTGTAAACCTGTTTTCATAATAAACAACCCGTAAAAACACAGTTTTTGACTATAAATCCCTTATATATGAGACAGAACTAATAAATATTCATTCTCTTTTGGGTCGAACCTTTGGGCTCTTAAGACCCGGTTCAATCTATCGCAAGCGAGCCTCATCAAGCGGGCATCGCCATAGAGGTAGTCCTCTGCAGGTACTGCAACATCTCCTTGTAAGGCCCCGCCCAAATCGGGGCAACCTTCTAGTACGTGGGCCACCGTCTCCTCGAGGTAGCCACACAAATGACAGGCCAGTTACCTTCTGTTGTCAAACTTATACAAGTAGCTTCGTATTGGACAATGATCAGTCCTCATCTGTTTTTTTGAGTGTCTGATTACTATGTTCAAGTTTCCACCAGGGGTCGCTCTTACTCGGTCGCGGCATTCTCTGGTAAACTTTCCTGTACGTATTCACTTTTGCCTAGCCCTCAAGCCGTTTCTCTCGGAAATGGTCTTTTAGCCATGATCTGACGCCCAGCTGGGTCATAGGCTTCTCGGGTTGGGGCTGAGCTACGCCTCCCTTCGCTAGTGTATCGACCCTGTCTGAGTGAGTGTGCCTCGCCACAGTGCCCAGCGATATACTGTAGAACTACTCTGCCACCACGTGCTGGGATTTAACCTACTATCTCCAGAATGATACTGATCGTTTTGGACTCCAGAGAGGATCGACCCACGGTCTCGAGCGAAATCCGAGAGTCGGTGAAGACCACGACGATCGGGAAAACCTTTCGCTTTGCTAGATGTCGGCGCACTTCCTTCAAACTCCTGTGAATCGCCTAAAGTTCGTCATCTAGACTACTGTTTGCGGCTCCACACGGCCCCGTCAGTTCTATACTGTCGGGTCCAGGTTGGGGGTATTGAATTAGCACGCCATATCCTCTTCTTCCGTCTCTGAATCGTGAGCCGTCTCTTAAGACTTTTACCACACTGTCGCCATAGGCTTCGATCGTTCCCTGAGTCTCGTCTCGCAAAAGGTCGACGGGACTGGCTTTTGTCACCGCAGTATTTGCCAGTGTCAACCGTAATTCAGACGGGTCAAAGTTTTCATGTGGTCCTCGAGCAGGAACCAGTTGCATGCGTTCCCTGTGTTTTGGTATGAGGACTGAATTTTCTATTTCGTGGACCGCATCCATGAAGGATGGTCATTTCAGTCGTGTCCTCTTTACCCTGCGGTCTTGTAATTGGTAGCAGGGTTCGTCATGCTCCAACCTACGGTATCGCTCAACCGTGGTCATAATTGCTTTTTCCCGCCTTATCGCCAGGGTTTCTATTTTTGACATAATTTCTACTGCGGTGGTTGGTGTGGTTCGTAGCGCCCCACATACGAACCGTAGAGCTTGATTCTGTATTCGGTCCAGTCCCTCTAGAGCCGTACGGTTCGCAAAGGCTTTGCCCGGGAGGCTGTAGTAAATGGCACCTCTCACACTACCGAGATAAAGAGCTCTCAATAGTCTTGCATCTGCATCCCAACTCGTGCTAGCTAACTTTTTCACCAGGGACAGTTTTGCTGTGGCTTTGGCACAGAATTCACACACATGGTTTTACATCTGGAGCTTCTGGTCCAGCTTGATTCCCAAGTACGTTGGCGTCCGATCCCAATTCAAACTTTTCCCGCACATCTGAAGCACCACTTCGTGCTTCAGTGCATTACGTCCATTAGTGAAAAAAATAATGTACCGTCTTTTCCGTATTGACTATTAGACGCCAACGGTTGGCGTATTCCTCAATACGATTCAGATCATTCTGCAGCCGGGTCTGCAGTGTTGCAACGTCCTAAAAGTATTGATTATAGTCAAACATTAACAGACTGAACGTGACTGAACTATCATGGTGTAAAAAGGGGACGGGCGGGGGTGGGGTGTGGTCACCGATGGTTAAACTGAGCTCCATAAAACACGTGGATGTCAACAACAGAAGGCTACCATACATTTACATAGAGATAAACTAAAAGTGCATTTATTTAATTATGATCGATCGAGCCGAAATTTTGATACAATGCATTGTTAGGTGACACAAGTCTATGTGCAAAATTTCAGCTCGATAGCTTGATGGAAAGTGGGTCATTTTTTACTTTTGTTTTTCCGCCCGACGGACCAAGACGGGGAGAGAGAGAGAGAGAGAGAGAGAGACGGTAAAGTTAATATAAGGGATTTAAAAATCTACTGGCTTCTCGAGAAATATTTTGTTTCAACATTCTTACCCACATTATCCCCAGACGATATAACTTAATACAATAAATTAAATGAAAAAAACGAAGCAGCTGAAAAGGTGGACGCGCAAGCTGGCAATGAATTGTCTTTATGTTTTCAATGTTGAAATCTCATCGGCCGAGTTCCTGGCCAACATTCGTCTCATGTAACGGAATAAACGTTATTGATATTAAGTCATGAAGAAACTCTATCGAATTCGTTGACTGATTCGGACAAATGATGATACCAAAATAAGTTAATTTAATATTTGAGGATATTTTTTACATTTAAAGAGACAAAGAGTGAGATATATATATATATATAGAGAGAGAGAGAGAGGGAGAGAGAGGGAGGGAGAGAGAGAGGGAGAGAGAGAGAGGGAGAGAGAGGGGGAGGGAGAGGGGGGAGAGAGAGAGGGAGGGAGAGAGAGAGAGTAAGAGAGAGAGTGAGAGTAAGAGAGAGAGAGAGAGTAACAGAGAGAGAAACAGAGAGACAGAGAGAGAGATATTTGTATACTAACAACAAATATTTACAACAATAGAGAAAGGGGCGCATGATTAAGTTCGCGCATGCGCTGACACACCGTTAGTGACGTCATGAGATGTTATGGTGTGGGCGGGGTAAATAGGATCCAGAAATGCGCGGTCATGTGGGGTAGGGGAGGGGGTGGTAATGGAGTATTTTGGTCACGTGTTTGTGTTTTTCTTTCTTTATGACTCCTTTGACGCCCACGCGAGATGCTAGGCACAATATGAGAAGAAACAATTCAACAATTTGGGGGTGGGGACCGGCCCGGCGGGGATACAACAGTGACAAGACATAAGATAATATTCATTTATATTAAATTACATGGATATTTTCGTGTTCATACACCCATTAAATAAATGTTACAAGTTTGTGTGTGCATCCACCCATTACATAAATGTTACAACACGTTTGTGTGTGCATCCACCCATTAAAAATGTTACAACACTTTTGTGTGTGCACCCACCCATTACATAAATGTTACATGTTTGTCTGTGCATCCACCCATTACAAAATGTTACAACACGTTTGTGTGTGCACCCACCCATTACATAAATGTTACATGTTTGTTTGTGCATCCACCCATTACAAAATGTTACAACACGTTTGTGTGTGCACCCACCCATTACATAAATGTTACATGTTTGTCTGTGCATCCACCCATTACATAAATGTTACAACACGTTTGTGTGTGCATCCACCCATTACAAAATGTTACAACAAGTTTGTGTGTGCATCCACCCATTACATAAATGTTACATGTTTGTCTGTGCATCCACCCATTACATAAATGTTACAACGCGTTTGTGTGTGCACCCACCCATTACATAAATGTTACATGTTTGTCTGTGCATCCACCCATTACATAAATGTTACAACACGTTTGTGTGTGCACCCACCCATTACATAAATGTTACACGTTTGTGTGTTCATCCACCTATTACATAAATGTTACAACACGTTTGTGTGTTCATCCACCCATTACATAAATGTTACAACATGTTTGTGTGTGCATCCACCCATTAACAATGTTACAAGTTTCGTGATGTATACAATCCAATAAGATGAACCATCACTCACACCAATAGCGCTATAAGTGCTAGTAAATTAATGTAGAAACCAACACACAAAACATTGTTTAGCCGACTTTGATTTAAAACTGAACTTTGGCAGTCTTAAAAAGTCTCAGCAAAATGCACACGATAAAGGACTATTACAACCAGGGTTGGTGTCACCCAGTGCGGTAGCTCATGGTGTCACCCATTGCGGTAGCACATGGTTTCACCCCCTCACGACTTACCCCATAGACCTCCCCTGAGTCTGCCAGTGCCAAATAATGGGAACATACAGAATTTTACATTAGTCGTTGCACCTTGTGATGGTGTTGCCCGGTCTGCACCCCCACAACCTCTTGTGACGCCTCTGGTTATAACTACTACCAGATCATTGCATAGATTGTCGAACCATTGTTAAACCTCGATGTTGTGCAAAGACACACACAAACCTAAATACACAAGTAATCGAAATATATTGTTTCGACCATATATTCCATTTTTTCTATAGTCTAGAAAATTTGACAGTTGAATCATGTTGTGTCAGCAATAGTTGACTCAGACTGTGCTGTCAGCAATGATTGACTCAGACTGTGTTGTCAGCAATGGTTGACTCAGACTGTGTTGTCAGCATTGGTTGACTCAGACTGTGTTGTCAGCAATGGTTGACTCAGACTGTGCTGTCAGCAATGATTGACTCAGACTGTGCTGTCAGCAATGATTGACTCAGACTGTGTTGTCAGCAATGATTGACTCAGACTGTGTTGTCAGCAATAGTTGACTCAGACTGTGCTGTCAGCAATGATTGACTCAGACTGTGTTGTCAGCAATGGTTGACTCAGACTGTGCTGTCAGCAATGGTTGACTCAGACTGTGTTGTCAGCAATGGTTGACTCAGACTCTGCTGTCAGCAATGGTTGACTCAGATTCTGCTGTCAGCAATGGTCGACTCAGACTGTGCTGTCAGCAATGATTGACTCAGACTCTGCTGTCAGCAATGGTTGACTCAGACTCTGCTGTCAGCAATGGTTGACTCAGACTCTGCTGTCAGCAATGGTTGACTCAGACTGTGCTGTCAGCAATGGTTGACTCAGACTGTGCTGTCAGCAATGGTTGACTCAGACTGTGCTGTCAGCAATGATTGACTCAGACTGTGCTGTCAGCAATGATTGACTCAACTTGTTCTTTTCTGGACTGTTCATTAGAACCAAAGTCACGTGCTAGGCCGTGTGCTACCATTTCTTTTATACATAAAAGTCCCTTTTTTAGAACCCGCCTCTCGCTTCTAAGTTGGTGGTGTGGAATATTTATGGCTATTCACGACTCAGTTATTAATTCATTTTTTTTTTAAAAATATACATTTGTATAATACCATGAAATTATTTGCTTAATAAGGTGTGATAGTGTTGACGTTTTGAAGGACCGCACTATTTGTAGTCACTATAAAATACATTGTATATTCAAATCTCTTCTCCATCATTCGTACTAATAACAAAACAGTGAATAACATGACATAATTTCACCAAAGAGTGTATTATAGAAGCACCAAGTGATTTGTGTGCTAAAAATTAATTTTTGGAGTTTCAGCCTTTCTGGAAGCTCAGTTGTGCGAAGAGCAGAATAACGTCATACTGGGCACTGGTCGAGTCTACTGGGCATTGGGCGAGTCTACTGGGCATTTGACGAGTCTACTGATCATTGGACGAGGCCACTGGGCATTAGACGAGTCTACTGGGCATTGGACGAGTCTACTGGGCATTTGACGAGTCTACTGGGCATTGGACTATTCTACTGGGCATTGGACGAGTCTACTGGGCATTGGACGAGTCTATTGGGCATCTACTGGGCATTGGACGAGTCTACTGGGCATTGGACGAGTCTATTGGGCATTAGACGAGTCTACTGAGGATTGGACGAGTCTACTGGGCATTGGACGAGTCTACTGGGCATTGGACGAGTCTATTGGGCATTAGACGAGTCTACTGAGGATTGGACGAGTCTGCTGGTCATTGGACGAGTCTGCTGGTCATTGGACGAGTCTACTGGGCATTGGACGAGTCTACTGGGCATTGGACGAGTCTACTGGGCATTGGACGAGTCTACTGGGCATTGGACGAGTCTACTGGCACTCAAAAAACGTCTTCATTCGTGGTGCCATGTTTGCCCTTTGAATAACGGTAACTGAAGAGTCGTATCCATGTGCCGCATGCGTGTAAACACCTTGAAAATACGTCATCATGCTAGTCCAGGAACCTTCAGCGGAAACAGTTAAGAGGAAAAGTATGGCTAAACTGGTGCATTGCGTGGTGCTTCATAGCAGGACCGTCTTAACGCATAGGCCCGTTCGACGTTTTCTCGGGGGCCTGCGAGTATAGGGGCCCCATGGGAGTAATTATATATATATATATATAGTATAATTATTTTTTCATTCCTGCAAGTGGGGCGCACTATTTCTTTGCCAGGGGGCCAAACATAATGTAAAGACGGCTCCATAGTTAGAAGATCCACACAACTCTGCCCATTACATATTCCGAAAGTCCAAAACAACGAATGATTTCCATTTCTGTCCTCTTACCATCACCATCTCCTGCGTCATACAATCACTATCTCCTGCGTCATACCATCACCATCTCGATATATCGCATGGTACCATCAACATCCCCATCCACATTCTCGTCACCATATGTCGCAATCGTGTCACTGTCATATTTGGCTATTATGTCGGTACCGGTTTTAAAATATATATTTTTTTACTGCTACCTTAATAGGAAACCATCTCTATAGCTGCTTTCGTTATGTCTTGAAATAACTGTACAGAACTATTGCGTCCTTTAACCGGCCCCTCGGTAAAAACAATTTGGTGATCACTGACACAATGCAACGAAGAGTTCGCTAAGCTTGTGTAATTCTAAGACCTCGCCCCGTAGGGTGCGTCTACTTGTCGCTACATGATCCGACAGTAATTGGTGGGTATCATGGTAGGTGGCTCCATCCGACAGTAATTGGTGGGTATCATGGTAGCTGGCTCCATCCGACAGTAATTCATGGGTATCATGGTAGCTGGCTCCATCCGACAGTAATTGGTGGGTATCATGGTAGCTGGCTCCATCCGACAGTAATTGGTGGGTATCATGGTAGGTGGCTCCATCTGACAGTAATTGGTGGGTATCATGGTAGGTGGCTAAATCCGACAGTAATTGGTGGGTATCATGGTAGGTGGCTCCATCCGACAGTAATTCATGGGTATCATGGTAGGTGGCTCCACCCGACAGTAATTGGTGGGTATCATGGTAGGTGGCTACATCCAACAGTAATTGGTGGGTATCATGGTAGGTGGCTCCATCCGACAGTAATTGGTGGGTATCATGGTAGGTGGCTCCATCCGACAGTAATTCATGGGTATCATGGTAGGTGGCTCCATCCGACAGTAATTGGTGGGTATCGTGTCAGGTGGCTCCATCCGACAGTAATTGGTGGGTATCATGGTAGGTGGCTCCATCCGACAGTAATTGGTGGGTATCGTGGTAGGTGGCTCCATCCGACAGTAATTGGTGGGTATCATGGTAGGTGGCTCCATCCGACAGTAATTGGTGGGTATCATGGTAGGTGGCTCCATCCGACAGTAATTCAAGGGTATCGTGGTAGTTGGCTCCATCCGACAGTAATTGGTGGGTATCATGGTAGGTGGCTCCATCCGACAGTAATTGGTGGGTATCATGGTAGGTGGCTCCATCCGACAGTAATTCATGGGTATCGTGGTAGGTGGCTACATCCGACAGTAATTGGTGGGTATCATGGTAGGTGGCTCCATCCGACAGTAATTGGTGGGTATCATGGTAGGTGGCTCCATCCGACAGTAATTGGTGGGTATCGTGGTAGGTGGCTCCTTGGGCCTTGGATGAGTGTTGAATATAAAGATCTACTACGTCTGTCTTGTTTACATTGGGATTATCTTTTATCATTGGCCATTTCGCAATTTCCTGATATCAAATTAATTTTAAGTAAACTAATACCAGCTTCATGAAATAATGAAAAATATTTTTTAATATTTCATTTGTTGGTTAAAGCCTTAAAAGAATAACCAATATATATATATATATANACAGTGCCAAATTAATATATATAAACACCCAGTGGTGTGGTTCTGTAACGTAACGCTACGCTGAGGAGCGATGTACGACAGTCTACAGCATTTAGTTTAGTTGAAAAATCGTGTTTTGATGAGCGCTGTAAAAATATTTAATATGATGACGTCATTGTTTGGTGTGCATCGGTACGCAAAATACAACCCCTATTATTATTATTAAATAAATACTTTGCGTACATTTCATAAAGTTTAATAATTCGTATTTATCAAAAAAGGACAAGTTAGTTGGTCTTTAAAAAAAAGGTTGGCGCCGTAGGCGCCCAAAAAACGGGGGCGCCGCAGGCGCCACGGCGCCTGGCACAATCTAGTATATATATATATATACATATATTAATCGATGTTAAAGACTTCTTCAAATGCGTACAAGTAAAATCATATTTTTAAGGCCATCATCATTTTATTTAAAATTTTCTGACTTCAAGCAAAGAAAGACAGAAAGAAAGCAATTGTATCTGAATATAAAAGAATTGTTGATTAAGTTAAAAAGCTTAATTTTAATTCCTCTCACCCAAGCTCCACCCATTTGGGGTTTATTCCAATAAACGAACTGCGAGCGTAAAAAACAATGTGGAGTTAACAGCACCAAACTGTGCACGTTCTTGAAGAGCACAGCGAGGGAATAATAGAAACATTTGGAAATATTAATGGGCAGCAAGTAAATAATGAAACTATTGGGCAACATGTAACTAATGAAACTATTAGGCAGCTAGTAACTAATGAAACTACAGGGCAACAAAACTAGCATAATACGGAAAGTATGCTACATTACATCATAATATATTCTTTTTTGTCACTCTTGCATTATTGGAATCCAATAACAATAGAAGTAAATTATGATAAGATCTTGCAGCAGCAATGACTTGCCATTTAAGTGTACAAATGTTGAGCAATGGGTTCAAGTCAGCCAGGAACAGCTAAACTATTTTGTGTCAAAGACGAAGTAAAAATCTCTTCAAATTTGCCAACTCATGACATTTTGAGAAAGAAGAAAAGTTTGAAGGCGGGAAAAGATTCTGGAGAGCTGTGTTAGGATGTTGCTTTGACCTTAGTTTGACCTTAGTGCAAGCGATGCGGAGAGAACTGGAGCCTATTGCTCGACTTTCTGTCAAAATGACAAAACTGAAAAACTGATCAATAATCTTCACGAACGATTTGGGTTTCTGGTAATCAAAACATTGTTGGATAACGAAAATGAAGACCTTATGATGGAGAAAGTTCATCCCATTTACCAAGAGTTAAATGTCGCAGCTATGATTGCCGAAATTAAACGCCTCCGTCGTCACTTGACCTTACACGCAGACGTGAAGATTGCTTAACAGGCAGCTTGAACTTTGCTCGGTTGATCAACGAACTTTGCTCGGTAGATCTACAAGTGGAGGTTGCCAGAGGGTTTGACTAATTTTCATATGGCATTAAGAATCATAATAACAATCACTTTATCAGCTGCAACTTTTCAGAGAAGTTTTTTATACAAAAACCAAATTTTGAGTATTTAATTAAAAAAAAAAAAACATTTCGAAGATCCACAATTAGACAAAGACATTGAGTAACCTCCTAGCGATAGTTTCAATTTAGAGAGGTTTAAATAGAGATCGCAATACTTTTTTTTTGAAAATTCAACTTTATGTTTTGAGAAATTTAACCAAAGTCAGGTGATTTAACGTAAATTTGAATACTTGAATCTTCTTTTCAATCTACTTTGTTAACTGCAGTAGTTAATACTTATTACATTAATTTCTTTTAATATATATCTTCAATTATTGGGTGTTGTATGTCTTGTGAAAGCCAGGAGGGACTGCTATCTGTCAACAAACCACTAGTGTAGGGCGAATCGTGTTCGCCTTTCTACGGGGCCAGCCAACCTCACACCACGCATCTGTTTATGCGGCAAAAGTTTTTAATACCTTTTCTGAGTGAATTCAGTAGAGATATTTGGGAAATTCATTCAGTGGAAAAGATGGAAATGTATTCATGAAATAGTAAAGGTGGAGATTCTCAGCAATGACACCTCTTACGACTTGATTCATCAATTATTTTTTATGCACTTAAATCATATGTTGTTCTTAAAATGAACGACTTTTAATCTGCAATGATGTCTCCCTTTTAGTGGACCTTCCTGTTGCGTTTGTCTTGTACGAATTGTCTTATCTTTTCTCTTTTGTCTTAACCTACTCCATACAGAAAAAAAAAAAAAACACTTCCAGCACCAGAAAATCATTTTTTTAAAAAAAAGTCTTGTTTGAATTATCAAGCTTTTGATTTTGTTTTTTAAACAGGGAATCGGCTGGTCTTCTTCAGCTAAACGATAAAGTCACGTGACGAAACGCACGCGCTCTCGCACGCTACTCCTGAGTAGAGTCAACGCCCTGACTTCTGGTTTGTCGGACTCTGAACGAATCGAAGCATTCGAAGAGTTGCTCTTATCTCGTTTGTGCTCTTATCTCGTTTGTGTTCTTATCTCGTCTGTGCTCTTATCTCGTCTGTGCCCTTATCTCGTCTGTGCTCTTATCTCGTTTGTGCTCTTATCTCGTCTGTGCCCTTATCTCGTTTGTGCTCTTATCTCGTCTGTGCTCTTATCTCGTTTGTGCTCTTATCTCGTCTGTGCTCTTATCTCGTTTGTGCTCTTATCTCGTTTGTGCCCTTATCTCGTTTGTGCTCTTATCTCGTCTGTGCTCTTATCTCGTCTGTGCTCTTATCTCGTTTGTGCTCTTATCTCGTTTGTGCTCTTATCTCGTTTGTGCTCTTATCTCGTTTGTGCTCTTATCTCGTCTGTGCCCTTATCTCGTTTGTGCTCTTATCTCGTCTGTGCTCTTATCTCGTCTGTGTCCTTATCTCGTTTGTGCTCTTATCTCGTTTGTGCTCTTATCTCGTCTGTGCTCTTATCTCGTCTGTGCTCTTATCTCGTCTGGGCTCTTATCTCGTTTGTGCTCTTATCTCGCATGTGCCCTTATCTCGTTTGTGCTCTTATCTCGTTTGTGCTCTTATCTCGGTAACTACTTAGCAAGATTACTTGGTTGTTTTAACCAACAGAAAAAAACCCCCATTCCATTCGGTCCACTTTTCAAACACCGAGTCAATCTGTCGTTATTGCTGCTGATATTTTTGTGTGTGCCAGAAGAAAGTGATCCTCACTCTAGACTCTTAACCTCTTTACAAACATTTCTTACGTTTTCTTTTACAAAGGAGATGATGAAGTAGCGTCCAGCCCTCTCACAATTTCTGTCTAACCCCATCGCGACATTAAACTGTGTGCTGTTCTGCTGAAGCAGTTACACTAAAACCATTTAATGAATCCGATAAGCAGCACGATGGGGAGTAGAAGCGATGGGTGAGCTTAAACCACCAAGATGTCCTTGATGACTGGTGAAGTTTGAATGTTGACTGGCTGGTCATGGGTGAGCTTAAACCACCAAGATGTCCTTGATGTCCGGTGAAGTTTGAATGTTGACTGGCTGGTCATGGGTGAGCTTAAACCACCAAGATGTCCTTAATGTCCGGTGAAGTTTGAATGTTGACTGGGTGAGGGGTGGTCCGGTTTGTAAAGCAATTTGTGGCGGCTAGTGGTTTTAAACAGGAACAATATTGGGGTTGTGGGTTGGGTTGTGGGTTGGGTTGTGGGTTGGACTGTATTAAAACCTCCATTGCATCTCTATCTTTAAGAGACGATGGTTTAATGGCCGGAGATGAGAGAGAATCGCGACTGGATGATTATTCTCATGTTACCGTAAGGAGGAAATAAAAGTTTGCTACTAAAAGCTCAATAGCTGAATATTAGTGTAACATTATTCTAAGCATTATACACATGCATCTTTTGGGAACTGTCTTAAAATTCGGGAATTTCGGTAATATAATTATTGTGATCC
This sequence comes from Radix auricularia, assembly GCA_002072015.1. Classification (NCBI taxonomy): domain Eukaryota; kingdom Metazoa; phylum Mollusca; class Gastropoda; family Lymnaeidae; genus Radix; species Radix auricularia. Next base: position 132,986 of record MUZC01000439.1, on the reverse strand, counting down.
TGGTGTGTTTCATGCTGCACGGTAAACAACAAACTCACGATAATTGTGATCCTGGTGTGTTTCATGCTGCACGGTACGGTAAACAACAAACTCACGATAATTGTGATCCTGGTGTGTTTCATGCTGCACGGTAAACAACAAACTCACGATAATTGTGATCCTGATGTTTTTCATGATGTAAACTAAACAGACTCACAATAATTGTGATCCTGTTTCAAGCTGTACGGTTAACAGACCCACGATAATTGTGATCCTGGTGTTTTTCATGCTGTGCGGTAAACAGACTCACGATAATTGTTATCATGATGTGTTTTATGATGTACGGTAAACAACAGACTCACGACCTGTGTACGTCAGCCAAAGACTGTCAAATAATGAAGTAAAAAGTAATCAAAATGATGACTGCAGCATGGGGCCGTCTATAAATGGGGTCGCGCGATTTAGCACCCCCTTGTGGTCACAAAAAGTTATCCCCAACCTTTCTTTACATATGACATCAAAAAGCTTTGCACCCCCCCCCCCCAAAAAAAAAATAAAAAAAAATATATATAAAAATAATAAAAATTGACAATGAGCATGTTTCAAATCACGTTTTTATTGTCATTGAAGTATGTATTTAGTGTTAGGCTGTTATCTAAAGTCGTAAAACGCTTGAAGCCATTTAAAACGTTATTAAATAAATTGTAAACAATCTAATATTTAAGTGGAAATTTTAATTAAAGTTGCCACGTTGTAAATGTGACATCCATCTAGGTGAGTGATATTATTTATGGTCTGCCCCAATCCGCAAAAAGTCAGAAATATTTAAAGCGTCTTGTTTCTAAGTCTTTCTCATTGTAAATAGTAACTCTAGATGTATCGCCTTCTTATCTAAGATTTTTCTTCTTCATCTTAGATATACAAACGCTCCTTCTACGCAGAAGATAATTGCGTCCACAGACCATGACGGAATATCTGTTGGCAAGTGATGCAGCGGTCATAGGCCACGGCTATGAGGGTTCCACGCATTACCCAGCTACCAAACTATTGTTGGGTACCAATTCGGACCTGGGTGACTCAGGGACGCCCTGGGCCCCGGGAACAAATCCTAGCCTTCGCAAGGATTCGAACACGTGACCATCGGTGCGCCAAGCGAGCGCGCTGCGACTCGATCATCCGTGCCAAATGTAATCGGTTCTTTGCTGAAATTTAAAAAAATTCAAAGTAATTTAAAACAATATATTCTATATTTTATATTGTATCAAAGAAAGGAGCATTCCTTTTATCGAATTATATTCATCATTAAAAACCTACAAATGCAATAATGGTGTTTAAAGTAATGACAGTTCAGCGACTTCAGTTGGTTAGCGATGTATTTAAACAAGTCAATGTTTTAGTTCGGAAGTAAAGTTTCCATGCATGATGGCTCAGATGGCAGAAATATGATATGCTCTTTAATTGTTGGCTGTCATTTGGCATACAGCTGTCCTGCCTCGCAAAGGGATGGCTGTCATTAGGCATACAGCTGTCCTGCCTCCCAATAGGTTTGCTGTCATTAGGCACACAGCTGTCCTGCCTCCCAGTGGGTTGGCTGTCATTAGGCAAACAGCTGTCCTGCCTCCCAAAGAGTTGGCTGTCATTAGGCATACAGCTGTCCTGCCTCCCAATAGGTTGGCTGTCATTAGGCACACAGCTGTCCTGCCTCCCAAAGGGTTGGCTGTCATTAGGCATACAACTGTCCTGCCTCCCAATAGGTTTGCTGTCATTAGGCATACAGCTGTCCTGCCTCCCAAAGGGTTGGCTGTCATTAGGCATACAGCTGTCCTGCCTCCCAGTGGGTTGGCTGTCATTAGGCACACAGCTCTCCTGCCTCCCAAAGGGTTGGCTGTCATTAGGCACACAGCTGTCCTGCCTCCCAATAGGTTGGCTGTCATTAGGCATACAGCTGTCCTGCCTCCCAATAGGTTTGCTGTCATTAGACACATAGCTGTCCTGCCTCCCAATAGGTTGGCTGTCATTAGGCATACATCTGTCCTGCCTCCCAATAGGTTGGCTGTCATTAGGCACACAGCTGTCCTGCCTCCCAATAGGTTGGCTGTCATTAGGCATACAGCTGTCCTGCCTCCCAATAGGTTTGCTGTCATTAGGCATACAGCTGTCCTGCCTCCCAATAGGTTGACTGTTATTAGGCATACAGCTATCCTGCCTCCCAATAGGTTTGCTGTCATTAGGCATACAGCTGTCCTGCCTCCCAATAGGTTGGCTGTCATTAGGCATACAGCTGTCCTGCCTCCCAATAGGTTTGCTGTCATTAGACATACAGCTGTCCTGCCTCCCAATAGGTTTGCTGTCATTAGGCATACAGCTGTCCTTCCTCCCAATAGGTTGGCTGTCATTAGGCATACAGCTGTCCTGCCTCCCAATAGGTTGGCTGTCGTTAGGCATACAACTGTCCTGCCTCCCAATAGGTTGGCTGTCATTAGGCATACAGCTGTCCTGCCTCCCAATAGGTTG
>MUZC01000439.1:25003-110768 GCA_002072015.1 Radix auricularia | reverse complement strand
CTGCCGCGAGTGATCGAAACTGCGGTTACATCACAAAATCTTTGATGTCAACATCAAACCACGCAGGGTTACAATTTCCTATGTTCTCTTGTGAATTCTCAAACTTAAGAATTACAATTATATTTAATTTTCGTGACTTGTTAACTTACGCCAACCGGCGTCTGATAGCCTATCGACCGGCACTTTGAGAAGCTTTGAATTTTAAAAAAAAAAGTCATTAAATAAATTTTAAGTGACCAAATATTTCAGTGGAAGTTTTATTTAAAGTTACCCTTTCGATGTGACGTCACATTTCTTCAACCCCCCTCCCTCCCCCACGTCACGCATCATCACAAAAGTGGGACCCCCTTCCCCCCCCTAGGTGCGTGACGTCATTTATGGACGGCCCCTAATAGAGTTAGACAATATATTTGAACTTAGTAAGTGAAGTACATGGAACCAACAAAAACACTGGCAAGTGATATGAGATGTCAGTAGAAATAAAACATTTTACCAAAATGTTAGTGATATAAAAAATAACTAATAAAATTAACAGACCTTCTCCCAGAGCTTCTTCTCTGATTCCACACACAGCTCTGACATGCCAATAAAATCCACAAGCTCCTCCCTCTCCATCTCCACCCAATCAGGGGCATCCAAAATAACATTGAAATTTGAAACAATAAAATTTTTACAGGTGTCTCTCAGTTTTTCTGGTCCTGTTAGCTTAGAATAATGATACCTGGAAGATATAGAGAAGTTCACAGTAATGGGACCAGTAATTATTTTGGATGCAAGCGCTGTTTAGGCACATATTGATCTGTCAAGACAACAACAAAAGACACAAGTAAAACCAAGATGGCTGACTACAATCATCTACCAGGAGAGAAGCTTGAATTAAGGTGGAATTAACTCGGCTAAACGCGCGTCACATAAAAAATCTAGTGAACAAATTTACATTCATTAAGAAACTATCATAATTTTTAAAAATCTAATGAAATGGATGTCACATATAAGCTAAATTTATTAATTCAATTTATGGTCAGTGGTACTGTAACTGGAAAGTCGGATGACTCAGTAAATTTTACTCAAACAACAAGTTAGCAAAAATTAATTAATAATTCATGGAATGAATGTTAGAAATGTTGATATCATTTTGTGTTTGAGAATGTAAATTTAATTTTTAAAAACTGAAAGCTAAGTGATTATTCTTATACTGTAATTGTGAACTCCTAAAATATGTCCAGCAATGAAAATGTTAAAATATATAAATAGTTTATTTCCAGAGTTGAATTTCCTAAGTTGTAAAAATTTGGCTTAATATTCTTTAAAAAAATTGTGTTAATTTTTAAAATGTATTTCATTTATTTTGGCCAACAATTTTTATTTTTTAATGGGAAAAATGAATTAAAGAAATTTTAATAAAAAAGTTTAAATGAAAACTTTGAGTCCACTTAACAGTTTTGAAAATTTTTTTTATTACCATGTGAGAGTCTTATTTTTGTCTGGCAACTCTTCAATGTGCTTCATCATATAGTCAACACAGGCATTACGGAGTGATTGGACATTGTACTTATCAGCTAGGAGGAGCAGGGGAAGGGCTTTGTCTGTTGTCATGTTAATACTTGCAGAGTAGAAATACCTAGGGAAATTCAAGCAAAGAATGTAATGATGCAAGCACATTTTAATATTTAGTCCTCATTAACTTTTTCAAATAAAATATAAAAATATAATCTTATGACTACCCACAAACACTAACTTTCTGCAAGTTATTGTCAGATCAAACTGCACTCGGTTTTATTATTATATAAACCAAAAAAAAAAAACAACAACAACAACAGTAAGACTTCTAAAGGGTGAAACCATAAAGAATAAGTCCATTTTTGAAATTTGTCTTCTTTGGTGTTTAAAACTTATAGAAATTATTGAAGATTCATATACAACCCTTTGAGGTATAACTAGGACTGTCAATTGAAACCAAGGAACACAGTTACCACACTAACAACTCACTCTCATGGTTCATTGAAACTTTAATACGAGCTGGCTGCCTTGACAACCTCAATAGTGACAAAGCCAATGCAAAATGAATTTTGAAATTCTGTTAAACAAGGGCAGCTAAAACTATTTGGCCCCAATGCATAAACTGGACATTGATTGTTACCAAGTAAAACAACATTGCTGACCAAAGCATGATCAGTTGAGATCGATCACATTGTTATTTCATTTATTGCTTAAACTGACAAAGATTAGCACTATAGAAAGAAAAGGCTTTTGATAATTATTATTACCCATCCAAAGGCTCAACAGGTTCTTCGGTATGCACCTGTCACAGGTACCCCACCGGGGTTCAATTTTGACAGCCCTAGGTATAATTATGAATGTTCCTACTGTATTTAATTACTGTATTACATTTTAAAAAATGCAACTAAATTAATTTTAATTTACATAATTTAAAAAAAAAGATCATACATAATAATATAAGCAATTTCATTTTAAACAAAATAACAAAGTTAGATATATATATATATATTTAATTCAAAAAGGCATCTAACAAAAAAAGGAACAGTAGACAGCAGAAAATAATACAAGTAATTAAAAACTAACAAAGCTTTAGACTACTTCCACTAACTATAGAATGAGTATACATGTATCTAGCTTACCTCAGAAAGTCATAAAAGACAGCCTGGCAAGCCTCTTCTTCTACCAGTCTTATTTCTTGCTGGCGACTTTCCTCCCAGGCAGATGAATCTCCAAACATGGCTCTAGAAATTGTATTTTAAAATAATTAACAGATTAGCAATTTAAATATAAGTAGGTATTGCATGAGTAGCTGTAATGGAATGTAAATCGCATATTAGAAAATAAGTTTCCATAGGAGCCAAGTAATATATTTATACTTCTCTTTTGTAAAAAAATTAATCCGAAGAGGATAAAGAATTTTAAAAAGTATAACTTCAATTGTTTTAAGAAAGTAAGAGATGTTTACAAAATGTTACTAATTTTTTTATAAGTTTTTTTTTTTTTTTACAGTTTTATGAAAAACAACTATTTATTCTAACTTTCTAAATGAAAACAGAAGACATGAGAGTGAATTGTTGGTTTACTCACTCAAAGACCTTACTTGTTGAAACTAAGATAAACTTTAGAAGTACTCACTCAAAGACCTTACTTGTTGAAACTAAGATAAACTTATGATGTACTCACTCAAAGACCTTACTTGCTGAAGCTAAGATAAACTTTAGAAGTACTCACTCAAAGACCTTACTTGCTGAAGCTAAGATAAACTTTAGAAGTACTCACTCAAAGACCTTATTTGCTGAAGCTAAGATAAACTTATGATGTACTCACTCAAAGACCTTACTTGCTGAAGCTAAGATAAACTTATGATATACTCACTCAAAGACCTTACTTGCTGAAGCTAGGATAAACTTATGTCCATAGAAACTCTGCTCTCCGACCCTTAAACGAACATTACTGAAGCAAGAACTGTTAAACAGAATTGAGAAACGCTCCACAAAAGCTTTTGAGTCATCAATCATCTCAGAGCCAGCATCTGCATGTGATGATGATTCCCCTTTGTGTATTTTCTTTTTAGGCGGATCTTCCATGTTTGACGGGTTGGAGTTAAAGGATGAAACATTGCCTAGAGAGGAGGTAAATTTTTTAAAAATGATATGAGATACATAAGTGGATGAGAGGAAAAAGCCTTAAATTTAATGTTTAACTCTAACCTCCCTTCACAAAAAGTTGGCCACCAGTCTATAGAACTAATGAAAGGTTACTGATTTTTTATTCTTAGATTAAGACTTAACACGAATTGTGTCCCCTGAGCACATACCTTGACACCTTTTATTAATGTTGGGAAAAGACCAGAGGCCCTCTGGACTAATTTTGTTGTTTCAAGCATTGCCTGGCTGGGAGCGCCATAATGCAAACTAGGCAACTCTTTGAGCTAACAGGAAAAATCTGATGTTAAAGTTTTAAATTTGCTTGGTGTGTCCAACTCCAGCACTGCACCTTTTGCAGGTGCAGTCATTGAGCTATTCAGCTACACATGGCTATTTCCAATCATATTAAAACCAGATCTGTTTTATGTCTTGAATTTATAATACTCCTGGGGAATTTGTTTTTTAAATTTAGATTATCAAAAGAGTACTTTTTTGGCCTAGGGTACGTCATTTTTCAAGGGGTGTGATTTACTAAAAATAAATTCCAGCAATAATAAAGTTGATCAAGTTGAAGATTTGACAAAGAAGCGGTTGCCTATGTAATAAAAGTAGCTAAACAACTTACCCATAAATTCTGATCTTCATTGTTTGCTTGCTTCTCATTGCCCTTAGACAAAAGGGCATTCTGGCCAGCTTAAATTTAATATTCTAAATATTCTGATCTGAAAAAAGAGAAGAAATGATATTCAATCAAAAGTGATTAATTTGTTTCAGGATTGAAGGAAATAATCAAACTGCTGATAGCAGGGATGATAATATGGCTAGTAAAAAGCAAAGAGTCTGGCAAATTTAAGTTTTACCCTACAATATATACAGTGTTCTTATATTTGCAACGCAGAAATTTCAAATTTTCCATAATGGCCTCTAAAATTTTTAAGTTAATATCAAATAATCAAAAGTGCATTTAAGAATAATTGCTTTTTTTTTTTATTGTTGCCATAAGTCCCTCAGATAAATCTAACTGGGTGACATGATACTGATAAAAATTAGGCCGACTATAAGCCTGAATACCTATATGGAAGCAGTGGATCAGATAGAGTAGGAAGATTGTTTCTTAGATTCAGGTCTCTAAGGCAAAAAAAAAAAAATACATTTATTTATTTATTTTTAAATACACATAGTCGGAAATTAAATTTCAATTTTGAACTCAGAAAGAAAAAAATAATTATGGAATGTCTGGAAATTTCGAGGACAAAATATTTAATGCAAAATAATTTTCAAGCAAAGTTTTCAACTCCTTATTAGTGTGTGTTACAGAAGATTATTGTGTCCAACATTTATCCATGGCTTGAGTCTAATTTTGAATTTTTATTATTTATTTTTTACTATATGCATATTCAGACTGCTGGGGTCATTATTTTTTCAAATAAGAAATTTTTTTACAAAATGGTTCAGCAATTAGTAAAATACCAAAAGTTTGTCACACATTCTTGGTGTAAATTAAAATGTTGCACTTAAATGTTGACACTGAGAAACTGCAATGACATATGTATTTATTCCACCTCTAAATTGAAAAGTGAGATAATATGGGTGTAGATGGAAGCTTACACCTCACCCTAACCTTTCATTGTGTGACCTGACAAAATTATAAGCTACCAAACAATGTTCCCTTTAAGCTGGGCAGTTATGTCAACGACGTCCCGTAGTAGTTTAGAAGTACCGCAAAGCAAATTTTGTTAAATATAGCACAAAAACTGGATGTTGTGCAAATTTGCACACGAGTATTTTTACATTGCAGATCAAACCTTAGAGGGAACATTGCTACCAAAGTAAACTTGTTAATTTCTAATGGCAAATGGGAGCGGCTGTTCTTATATGAACATGTGGAAATGATTTTAGTAAATAGTAGTAATAAATGAATTTTATAATAGGGGGTGGATCTTGGATGAATTTTTTCAACTTTTTCCCGGTCCAGGGCAACACACTTGATTAGTTTGATCTATTTTCAAATATGAGCTCCAAGAAAGGTGGTGGTGCAGCTAGAAGGCAGAAACAATAGCAGTGGAGGAGGCAAAGAAATAATGGAGAAACATAAAAAATGGTGTTCATGTATGTGACATGGGTAATGAGTACACCATGACAAAATCAACTATCTTCAACAACATAAAACAACAAATAGTTACTCAAATCAGTAAATAAAGATAACATGGGATGTACACATATTCTTTAGGTTTTGTGAGGTAAATGATGAAATGTGAACAAACATGATCATTTCTTTAATCTTGTGTTCACTCTAGAGAGAGGTTTTTATATATTTTTTTCTCTTACTTTTAATGAGCAGCATAAGGATCTTGTAAGTTAAACTTAAGTTGTTGAAGTGGACTTTTTTTCAAATAGTCAATTCATTCTTAATCTGGGAATGTAACAAGTCTTATCGGCCCATTTAGAAACAATTAACACCAGGGGTTTATAAATGAAAGAAAAAAACCCTGCCTCCATTTCAATTTAAGTTTATGTCATGTTTTAATTTAGAATAAAAATAATGTTGATCATTTTGGGGTCAACTGAGTAACTACTAACTACACATTGTTTGAAGAGCAAATTGTTGAGTAAGTAAACACAATAATGGATGGAAATGATTTTAATCAAGAATATAATTAAATGAGGGTCTTTGTATGTATCGAATAAATTTAGCTACTAATGCAATCCAGCTATCAACTCTGCCTCGAAATTTGAAACTGAAATTCCACAGTAGTACAGCGGTTGATGAACGTGATTTATTCCATAACTCTGTTTGTGACCTTAAGCCCCAATGTTTATAACTCAAAATATTGAAATCAATGAAATAATGACAACGATTCTAAAAGCCAAAAAGGAATGTATTTTTATATATTAACATCAAGTAATTTTTTGGCAAAACACACCAAAACATTTGTAAGGCCTACTTTTTATGTAAAATAAAAGAAATTCAGTATATCTTTCTTATCAAGAAACCAATCATAGGAAATTGTTATTCTCTAAGATTATAAAAGAAATATTTTACTGCTGAGTAGTAGTAGTGCTAAGGCCAATTAAAGCAAGGCTGCACATATTTGCAAAACTAGGATACTGGGCTGGCCCTAAGTGATTTTAGTACCCTGGCCTTCGTGTGTATAGGACTTACTCGATCTCTGATGTTAAACTTAACTTTTGTAACTAAACATAGCTCTCTCTCTCTCCCTCCCTCCACCTCTTGCCTTTGTAACTCAAGTGTCTCAAGGCTTAAGTTCAAGGCACTGTTTCTCACTCATTACAACTGGCCCAAGACAAAAAACTTTCAAGTTGTTTGTAACCTGAGGCATTTGTAGCCCATGGTATTGTTCGTTTATTATTATTATAGGTAATATCTACAATTACTTTTAGCATTAGTAATTCACTGTTTTCAATTAGTAGTATCTATATATATAATTCTCCTCATGGTTCAACCATGCCGGACACTAAGCTCTCTAACCCCACCGAACAAAAATAAGCTGGCAAGAGAAGGTAGTGCAATTCGTTCAATTGAGGTCAATTACTTTGTTCTTTCAGAACAACATAATAGCATGTATTTCGTAGTGTAGTGTTTATTACATTCGCCTAACACGTGGAAGGTTGTAGGTTCAAGCTCCAACTAAGACATTACTTTTTTAATTTTTAAAAATGTTTGTGTTTGTGCTAGTTCATTTCCCACTTTCTTTTTGAACACGACTTCGTAACACGGCTGTAAGCTTTGTTTCTCGACATTGGCATAACAACTTTTTGCTCTCCATTGTGCTCAGTGACAGAAATATAGTCACACACTCTCCTCAACAATTACTTTCCTAAAATGAATACTTTATGCGCTCTCCTTTACTCTCCAGACATGCGCATCAGTGTGTACCCGCAGCTGTATATACCTCATGGCTCCTGTCTTCTCAGTCACTATGGTATCTCCTTTAGTCGCTATGGTATATCCTATAGTCGTCTGAGCCACATTGCCTTTCCATTGTTCTTTTCCATTCGGCTGGTTTGGTTTGCTAATGGGGCCAAACGTTCAAAAAGATATGTCTGTATCTTCCAAAACCTGTTTTGAGTCATGGACAATTGTATGTTGTTCTCTCCAGCGTTCCTTCTTTTCATTCACTCACAAACGTTTGCCCAAACCCACCCCATTTGGACAACTGTGTTTTTCAGGTAGTCTTCAGCTGTCACTAAATCATGAGCGGCGCATGCTACGAAGTGGGTCGGCTAGTTTAGTATTCTACTAGACATATTAGTAGTTAAAATGTAAAATGGTGCTTTCCCAGTAACTCAACTATTGAAGATAATTAGATAACTCAAATTTGGACAACTAACAATAATTTAAAGCTCAAAACGCTTTTCAATAACATTAGGTCCTTTCAATTAAAATTAAGGATGTTTCTAGCATTACGACATGTCTGGGCTTGTATGTATGTATTAATTCTAAAATCTAAATTTACTTACATAGATTTATTTAAATAGATTTAATAGGGTCAATAGGGGCCTAACAATCCCATCGGCCGATTTTGCAATACTCGAAAATACTGTGTAAGTGATGACGATCCAAAGTTTGAAGTATACCGTAAATGCTCTAGACTCTAGATAGCAAAGATGAGCGCAAAATTGCAGAAATTTATAACAATTCGTTTCTTGTGGAATAATAAAATGCACCGTGTGCAGACTAGTCATTTATAACCATACATCCTTCACCTCATTTTCACTCTATTACTATTGCTTTGTTCTCGTTTTTTCAGTCATAAAAGTTGGACTTGTGCAAAATTTATTTAACTATTGGTTAAAAATAACAATTGTAAGTCAAAGCCGAAGGTTTAAAAGGAGTTCCTAATTTTTTGTGTAGATTTTAAAAAGTGACAGTTTGTTTTGTCGTGAGTCTTTAATGTCTTAGTAGGTCATGATCTGGAACGAAGTTTCTGATACTCATAATACTGTTATGTTTACAACTTCGTTTCGGAAAAAAAATATCGGTAATACTGAAAAAAATGCATAATTGTAGACCCCTAAGATTTAAACAACGTATCTGCTATTCAGAATAAGAAGAACAAAACTTACAATATCCATCGAGGCCAGAGCTTTCATTGTTATTGTTTTTAAAAAAAAATACCAGAAAAACCTTTCTTTAAAACTGGAAAGAAGCGAGATTCGATCCCATGACCGGTTTAACCATCAAGCACATGCAACTATGATACTATCACTTCGTCTAGCGAAGCTCATGCCATATGACGTTTTTTTAAAATTATAAATTTTTGTCATTAAGAGTACACCAATCGAATTTTCTTTACCTTTAAAATTCATTAATCAGCTTACATAGTAATCATGAAATTTGATTATGAGAACTATTGTTTATTAAAAAATTAATACTAGTAACTAGCAAATTAAAATACTCATACAACAGTATATATTTATGACCAGTCGTAAGGCTAGTACTAGTACTAGTAAGTGACAAGTGTCATAGTCGTAACAGCAGACATCTCAAAGTCAAAGGGATGTTATTATTACTAATCATGACTAATGTTACGACATGTTGTAGCACTAGCTAAGTCTCATCGACGTTGAGTAGTCTGCCGACTGCCGTTACTTTGTCGCAGCAGCAGAGTGACAGCAGACACTTTGTAAAATTAAAGACATTTCATTAGTCAATTATAGTTATAATAGTATAGTATAAGTATTAAGTAATTAAGTTAAGTCAAGTATTAACAATTAAGTCAATTATTTTAAACTTATATTATATATATATTATAATAAATAATAATATAAACTTATACCTTTTTACTTTTTAGTATTAATTACTATTACTATTACGATTACATCTAGCCCTAGCTGCCTAGCTGCGTTTTCCGTGCTTGATGCTTATAACTTATTATGCAGGTACCCATTCATTAAGTATTAAGTCTTAATTACTCTTAATCTTAAGTTAAGTAAGTTGTTTGATTAAAAACTAGTATCTGAATCTTGCGCTGTGATTCAACTTAAACTTAAATTCAAGTAATTCAAATTCAAGCCAAGCAAGTGCGTCTGTAGTCTGTCCGTCGTTAGAATCGAACTAAACAAACTTAAATAGCTTTTAAGGCGTGGATTTTTTTAATTAACAGAACTATTAATTGTACCTGACCTTGCACAGCCTTCTTATAAATCTACACAAATTGTTAAAGTTATTCGTAATATAAGTGCTTCTCGTCAACTCGACTACATTCTTTAGTTCTTTATTTAAGAAAAGAAAACAGAAGGAAAAAATGTTTACGTCCGGGTTCCTTCTTTTTTTAGTAACAAGGGAAACTATCGTAAAATATTAAACCCGGTGTTTAAAGAATTACAAAATAAGTTAATGTTCTTTCTTAGTAATTATTTCTATTATTTTAGCGTGTGGAAACGATCTCGCTAAGACATATTTAATTTCATACATGAATCTGAGATAAAAGTTCAGTTTCTGTGCATTAACTATGTTAAATAAATGAAACAATTCACCGTAACACAAATTCAAATTTAACATCTTTGATTACAATAGTTTAACACTTTTGTCCTAGTTTAAGTTACTATACTATTATTGGGGATTTATATAGGGTACTTGAACTAAAATTGCCCTGATGTGCTGTTTTAAAAAGAACACCATTTTTTAACAATGTTAGGATTGACAAAAACCATACGTTATACCTTCTTAGGTCAAAAAAGGTATCGGATCCAGGGAGGGGGCAATAGGTGTCTTTAATTGAGTTTCACCCTGTTTTTTCAGATGAAAGACTAAGTGACATCAAACACTACCCATCTTATAAAACTCTGAAATGTGCATATGACTTGACTAGATTTAAAAGACTTAATTTTTTAAAATTTAATTTAAACAACCTAATTTATTGAAAAATGTTACTTAATTGCTTTCCTTAAAAGCCTTTGTTAATTAATGTCAATTGAGAATAATTAAGGAACTATTTTTATTTAATCTGTTACTTAATTTGTGGTTCTGATAGATAAAATGGCAAGGATATACTTTTGCTAGGTACCTAAGGCAAATTCAAAACTGTTTCATTTTTAATACAGTACTACTTATGAACTTTAAAGCAGCACATTCCATTAACTCTGTTATAATTTTGACACTAAAAAGACATACTAAATGCTACTTTTAGGTTTTCGTGCTAAAATTAAAAACATTAAAATATTTTTAGAGGGGTGTAGGTTCTGGCCAAACTGGTTTGATCCAAATTAATTTCAAAAATTTATTTCTTTAAGGATTTTTTTGTCATGCCAGAACAAGTACAAAATTTTTAAAATTTACTTTTGCCATTTAAACCAAGAAAAATCATATGTTAATACTTGAAATTTCAGAATTTCCAAGGCAATAAGCAAGTTATCTCGATATAATAAAATATATAATGGTTTAAATAAATTTTAATAAGACCTTTTATATTATACATAGGAAAAACAAACAAGGAAAAACAAACAAGGAGAAGAAGAAAACATTGGCTATAGGAGACAACAAAACTTTATTATTATTCTCAGTATTTACAACACCATATTTTTAATATATTCTTGTATATTTGTTATATACACTTTTAATGAAACTTTTTAAAGGTAACAGCCAGGATTAACAAATAGTTCTGTTTCAAAGTTGAGCCACAAAACAAAAAAACTATCTTGCCTTGATAAAATTACTGTCATCTACAAAATATTATTGGATAGTGAGGTAAATAAAAATTGTAAAAATATTCTGTTGAATATAAAATTGTCCTGTCTTAGTCTGAGCAAAAGCAACTGGATCAATAGGTTTATCAGCAATAAAAGTTTTTCATCTAAAGTGATGGTTACCTATATTTACCATTTAAACCTAATTTTTGCCAATTGCTTTAAAAAAAATATAGCAAAAATAAATAAATATATCACATTCTTACATCCTTAAAGGAAAGTTATTTGAATGAAACAAAAATAAAACTTGCTTGTAAAGTCAGTTCAGTAAGCTACATTATGGATACCCTCGGTAAATCAGAGTAGATGATCAAATTCTATCTGATTTTAATAACTTTGCTTTTCTCATCTTCCAATTTTTAATAACAGTCAAAAAAACTAAAGAATATAAAATACAGAATTAAAAGTATAAGCTCTGACATACTTCCACAACTTATGTTCTTTAGGTAAAATAATTTGAAATCTTTAGCTGAGATTATGTAAATTTTCTAATTAACTTATATATATTAGTTTTTGTTTAGATTTATAGTCAGTTCGATAGAATTAGTATAAAATAAGAACATTCTTTAAAAATAATTCCTGATCTTATTTGCTAAATTTTTAATTGATTAGTCAGGGTAATGGTTTAAAATTACTACATTTCAAAAGCTTGGTGCATTAATTGACTAGGAAAACATGCTATGTTATGAAATGTATGTGCGCACACTTCCTCTAATTTTCGCACGACAAATCGGGCATGAATTCAGAGCTGGAGCACATGTGGCACAGCAAACCAGATGACCGCAGGGTAAGAAAACAACGCAGACCTCTTCATCCATGCAGATTTTACACTGGCGCTGCTCCTTGAGTAAACGATTCTCTTCCATCAACTTCAGAGAGTCTGCATAAAAAAAAGTGAAGACTATAAAAGAAACATAAAAAAAAATGCACCATCTTCAACCTGGATGACAAAAACTAACAATATAATTTTAAATATAGTTTGGAAAATTTAAGACTTAAAACCAAGTGGTAATTATGTTTAAAACAAATTGTATAATAGCGTTCAATTGTAGTTAAAGGGTATAAAGTACTGAATACAATTTTAATCCACCAAAATAAAAAGCAACCATTTGGCAATATAACTTTTTTTCACATCTGCAGTGTTAATCCATTACACATTTTTTTAAAGTAACAGAGGGAGGTATTTTAGATAATTTCTAACTCGAAACATATCACAATGAGATAAAGCTAAATTAAAAAACAATTGGCTGAAGTCATGTTTAAGAAGTAAGCCGTTTATCTCAATTGGGAAACATTTTGACTCATGTTAAGAATTTTTTATTAATGCATCAGATAAGAATTAATTTTAGTACACTCCACAAAAAAGAAAATTTTTATAATTTCCTGTTTCTTACCTTGACTCTCTGAACTACTTGAGTAGGAAGGGCTTTCTCTCTCTTGAAACCCTTTCTCTCCAACTTCTCCCTGCTCAGCTGTTGAATTCCCAATGGTATCTCCGGTAGCAAGTCCTGAACTAAAAACAGCCTCTAACAAAGCTTCTGCACTTGTGAAGTCTTCACCTAAAGAAGTTTTAAAATGTTGAATTGTTACAATCATTGTTCAATGTTCTGTTACTTATGATGTAAACTTATTCCCATATTGAGAAGTTGGATAACATACAAAATAATTATCAAACAGCGAAAATGTTCAGAACTATATAAAAATGTATTTTATCATTGAGAAAAGTACAGGATCTGAAATAATTAAGCACACTAAGGGAGAGCACTCTTTAATTTGTCACAATGGTGTAGCCACAAGCATTTAATTGCATATGTACCTGCAGGTTAGAATAGTCTTTAAAAAAATTGTAAAGCCCCTCACCATTTTCTGCAAGTCTCTGCTTTATTGCTTTTTGAACAAGCTCTTTTGGTACATCCATTTTAAGAACTGCTTTGACGATAGGACTATCCATTCTGGCAGTCACTTCTCTAGGATCAATGTCCCTCTGAGCTAAACATTTAGAAAATACAATTTTGAGACAAAGAAATGTAATTCTTGAAATAAATACTTCAACATTTAGTTAAAACATGTGCACAGTTTTGAAATGTTACAATTGATGACCAAGATTAAAATCTCCCGGTCAAAAGTAGATTTGAGTTACATAGAAACAAATAAGATTTAGATACACAAACTTTTTCCCCCAATATTTCTCTGCCACTTATCAAACTTCTTTGAACTATTTCCTGTATCTATCTTTTAAAATTATTTTTATTTGGCTTAAAGAATTAGGATAGAGCAATATATTTTGTTAGAACTATTTTATCACATATTAAATTCTGAGCCTTACAATAGATACAAGGAGAAGATGAAGATGATCTTTCCAAGGAGGAACTGTTGAATGTTCTACGAGGTGGAGAAAGCTCAAAGGACCAATCAAATAAATCATCATCATAGTAACTAAAATACTGAGTATGATCAGGATCATTTAAATACGTAGTAGAATAATCAAAACTTAGACTTAGACTTGAATCACTGGCATGAGTTGGCAGATCACTTAGGTTCACTCTTTTTACCCTTCCACATTTCCTACAGCTGCCACAGTCATGGCTATTGCCGGAAGCCATTTTTGACTTTTCAAATTAACTAGAAATAACAGTGCTAACACAGAAATTTCAAACTTTAGGCTAATATTATATTAAGTTAGTGATGAATGAAATGGAAATCAAGCATCACAGTGCTAACAATTTATCACACAGTTCTAACAAACACTTTGAAAAAGTCTGACTGATTTTCAACACCAGTGAGCTGTGCCAGAGGCCATGTGACAACAACTCACTAGTGAAAAACAAAATATTGCAAGAAAAAAAAGGGATAACTGAACTCTCTCCTTCCTTTTATACAACAAAAAGAAGAGGTGTGGGTGGGGAATAGGTGGGGGTGGGGTGGGGTAGTTGCAGGGATTGGAGATTTATGCAAGATGTAATAATGTTCATACCTGTAGCTCTGGCAATATTTTTAAGTTCAGTCTCATCTACTGATGCTGTTTGGTAATCCTAAAAACATGAATATTTTTTATTTAACATAAGATATTATGAGTCACTTAATTGAATTGATATATATATAAATCTGATAATAAAACATTTAACTAAATTTTCTGAATATCAATTTTGATATACTTTTAAAACACAATATAAAAAAAAAATACATATTGAAATAATACAATGGCTGAAACATTAGTTAAGTCGCTAATAATTTGAAAGTCCACATGACTTAATTCCAAACTCATTTGCTTAAAACCATCTAAAAACATCAATGTACTCCCTATCCTAAGATCCTAAATTAGACAATATAGCATCATCTCTTCCACTGCCCAGCACTTCAGAATTTACTCTCATCATGCTATCTTTGGTATTTTCAATTTCAGGTTGTTAAGTTTGTGTGATTGATTTTACTTGCTATCTTGATAAATCTAATTCGTGTTCATGTAAAATTCCCACACTAGAAAGTTATAATAAATTTTATAAAGCTTCCAATAGTCTCGCAGAAAACAAAAATTAAAAACCTTATTATTGTTTCATGTAAACTTTCAAAGTTTTTTGAGGTAAAAAATAAAGTTTTTGTTAGCATAAAAAGATAGTTTGTCTCTTACCGTCAAATTGACATCACTCAAGACACTTTCAATGAAGGCTGTCCCTTTAGCCTGCTTAACATAAGGGCATCTTGGAAACCAGCGAGCATGTTCTCGCCATGGATCATCATTAGGTTCCCAATTACGCAAGCCTCCATCACAAAAAAAACATTTAACACTATCACCGTGCCCTATTGAAAAAAATATTAAATTTTCTTTTTACGTAAATGTTAAAAAAAGGGCATTAATAGAATGACTTAGAATAACTAAGTTAACTAACTAGTCGATGAAATCACTTTTAGTGAAATATTTAAAAATTAGTGTATTACCCGTAAAAAATTACGGAAGTTTTCAAAATAAATATATTTCAACTGAAATAGTTTTTTGTAATTGTCCAGTAAAGTAAATAATCAGAAAATGTAGAGACAAAGAGAGAAAAACAAAATATATGTCCAAATTGAACAATTTTATGCTGACATTCAAAAAGAGTTATTTTTGGTGCAGTAATTTTTTTCAAGGCTACTTTTTAAGTAGTGCGCATAGCAAATGTGGGACGCGGCGGTCAAGTGGTAGCGCGCTCGACTGGTGTACCGATGGTCACGCGTTTGAATCCACGTGAAGTCACCCAGCTCTGAATGGGTACCTAACTAGACAATAGTTAGGCGGCTGGGTAATGCGTGGAACCCTTATAGCAGTGGCCTGTGACCGCTACATCACTTGCCAACAGATCATCTGACATGGTCTGTGGACGCAATTATCTTCTGCTTTGAAGGAGCGTCTGTATATCTAAGATCAATTATTTATATCGATAAATGATTGACTGCAGTCAAACTTGATTTGAAACTTTAACAACTACTGAAACAACTGTTCATAAATTTTAAAACTCATAAATTTGTTTTCTATTTTAAAATATCTCATACTGTTACTTAAACTAATGAAAAAATATGCATACCAACATAAAAAAATCCAGCTTTAGCGAGATCTGCAGGTTTGGGATTTCTGCTCATGTCCCATGTTCCAAATGAATTTAAGCGTGATGGTTCTGTCTTGTATTTCTGGTGCTTAGGCCTACTTACAGTGATAGCAGACAAATACTCTTTGACAAATCTGCATGATGGGAAGTGTTTGCGATGTTCCTCTAAAGGTAAGTCATTGTCGTTCCAGTTTCGTAAAATCCCATTACAAAAGACACACTGGACTCTGTCAGGAGCCCCAATAAAAATGAACCCTGCTTGGGCAAATTCTCTAGCAGAGGCACCTCTAACTCCAGCCCACCCACTAAAAGTATTTAGTCTGGCTTCTTCAGACTCTTGATATTCTATGAAATCAATACCTGGGTTGGACGGCTGACGATTGGCAATTGTTTCAGAGTTTCTCTGTGATCTGGGATCAAAAGCGCATGATTTAGCTCGCTGAAAGTTTGGGCGATTGTTTGTCATTTCTTGTGTAGCACTTTCTGATGTACTGTTGCTTCTTCTAGACGGTGGAGTATCTGCTGAGCGCACAGCAGGCCTAGGAGATCCTTTGTTAGATGGTGGCCCTGCACGCTCCTTGCTCATGTGTCTCTCTCCATATGCTGGTCGTGGTGAATTTGAAGAAGATCTACTTCTGGATGATGGACGAGAAGAAGGTGGTTGGGGAGCTGAGCTCATCAAGCTCTCGCCATATAAAGAGTAAAGGGTATCATAAACAAGAGATGAACTTGGATAAGACATTCCATTTTTAATTGATGCAGCCCTTTTCCCCGCTTCTCTGAGCATTAGTTTGATCTTAACGTAATCAGCCTCATTGGGTACAAGAATTGCTACATTGCCATTTTCAATATTCAACACAAATGGACACTGAGGATTTCTGGTTGCATGAACAACAAATGGGTCATGGTGACGCTCCCAATCACCAACCTGAAGATTGCAAACAAAGCATTGAACCGTATCTCCTTGACCAGTGTACAAGAAACCAGCCTTTGCTAGATCTATCACACTTGGTTTCAGTGGTTTACAATGCACATCCTGACCTGGCCAACCATTAAATGTACCAATCCTGCATATTTCTCTTGAATAGAGTGATGCTTCAGAAGCCATCTGTGAATACATGTGAGAAATATTTAAGAGAAGTTATATTATTTATAAGTGAAGTGTTTAAAAATATATGAAGAAATTAGACTCAAGTGGAAGTTACACTATTAAAAAAAAAAAAAGAATTAACACCCCGAGAAGGTTATTTGAGTTGAAATCAATTGTCAAACCTTCACAGAGACTGAAGGGGAGTTTTTACATATACTAAATGGTCCCAAGTGATAACATATTTTAAGGCCAGGGCTGCCTGTTAACTTTGTCTATGACATTAGTGACAAGGATATAAAAAAAATAAAATAAAACTCTGCCAATGCCCAACAAGCATAAGCAGACATGGAATTCAGTACAAAGTATATTCATGATGATGCTAAGCTACAAGATCGCAGGTTTGCAGACTTTGAGTACGTGTTTAAATTCTTCATTGTGGAAGATGAATCCTCTGCCAGGCAAGTGGAAGTAATTTATCTGCACTGTAATTCTGAACTCAATATTTAACTCAGGGATATGAATTGATTAACAGAAAAGATTGAATAATTTATGAGAGAACTTCCAACCACTTTCCTAGTGATTCACAGGATGGTTATGAGGCTAGTGTGCTTATTTTGGAGCAACTTTTTGTTTGTGTGAAACTTTCTTCTCCAACATGAAAAGTTATGTGTCAAAGTTTGGGGTCAAACTTACTGAAAAGCTTCTTCAAGCAAAGCTGAGGGCTCACTTACTTCCTCACGCTAAAATTCACTCAGAAGAAACTTTGTTCCATGCTATCCAGACATTGCACTACAAAGGCTTACAGAAAGTGTCACAAAAACTAATAATAATAATGATAAAATGATAATTTATATAGCGCTGTATCCCAGCAAGGAGCCGGGCTCACAGCGCTTTACATGGAAATAACAATACATATATTAATAAAAGAAACATTCATATCATACTAACATTATAAATGATAATACGTTATACATCAGCTACGTTAATCATTTAAAGAAATGTTGTTTCATTAATTTTCAAAATAAATTTTAAAAAGATGTGTCTTAAGTGCAGTCTTGAATGACTTAGCAGTTGAAATACTGCGGATGTGTAATGGAAGAGAATTCCATTGTTTGGCTGCTCAAAAAGAGAATGACCTTTCGCCAAATGTTTTAGATCTTGTCTTACGAACACAGAGAATGCGTGTATCTGCAGAAGAGCGTAGCTGACGACTTGGTGAGTAGACTGACAAAAGTTCAGTAAGATATGAAGGGCATGAGTCAGAAAAGAAGTTGTGACACAGAACGGCCAGTTTGTAATCAATTCGGGCTTGTATGGGTAGCCAATGAAGTGAGTAAAGTAGCGGAGTAACATGGTCATGTTTTTTTGCCTTTAGAACTAATATGGCAGCTGAATTTTGAACTCTCTGTAGTTTTTCAATGCATTGTTTTGGCGCACCTGACAGAAGAGAATTGCAGTAATCAATACGAGCTAGAACAAGAGCACAGACTAGAGTTTTTGTTGCACTATCTATTAAGTAATGATGGATAGAAACTGATCTGACGAATGGCAGTATAGGCAGAGCGACAGATGTGATTGATGATGTTGTTGGTAGACATGTTGTCAGAAATAATGTAGCCAAGATTCCTAGTCGATGTTGTGAACAGTATATCAGAACTAGCCACCTGAATAGAATTCGGAAGAGTCAAAGTACTGCGTGATTTATTGTTACAGAATACCAGTGCTTATGTCTTATTATCATTCAGTTTGAGCTTGCTTAAAGTCATCCAAGACTTTACCTCACCAATGCACTCCTGCATCAATTGGACAGTGAAGTCAATATCAGAGGGATCAGTGTGAGTGTAAAGTTGAGTATCATCTGCAAATGATTGGCTTTTAGCTGAATGCTTTTCGAGCAGTAGAAGTAGTGGCCTTGTATACAGCACGAAAAGTACCGGACCCAAAACGGAGCCTTGAGGCACACCATAAACCAAGTCAGCTCTGTAAGAGATACAGCCATCTACTGATACCATCTGCGATCTGTTAGATAGGTATGACTGAAACCAAGCCAGAACTGAGCCAGAAATCCCAAAATAATTTTGCAGGGTTTTTAGAAATGTTTGATGGTCGACGGTGTCAAAAGCAGCACTAAGATCTAAGAGGACCAATATAGAGATTTTCCCACTGTCTAGTGCGAGTAGGAGATCATTTGTTACCTTTAACAGGGTGGTCTCTGTGCTGTGAGAAGGTCTGTAGGCCGACTGATTGGGACTTAGAAGAGTGTTGTCGTTAAGAAAAAAGTTGTTTTAAGACAATTTTTTCAATGACCTTAGACACAAATGAAATATTGGATACTGGTCGATAGTTGTTTAAATTATTTTGATCTATCCCTTGCTTTTTCAGCAAGGGTTTTATTACAGCGTATTTACATAACATTGGAAAAGTACCAGATGTAAGACTCTCATTTACTATATGTGTTATTGTTGGGAGTAAAAGATCTAATGACTCAACAAATAATGGAGTGGGGATTGGATCAAGAGAACATGACGTTGGTTTAGATTTTAGAATAACAGCTGTGACCTCATTTTCCGTAACAGGGTGGAACATTTCAAAGCTAGAACTCACAGCAAAAGAGGGAGATACATTATGTGGTGTAACATCGTTCTGTCAAGTTCAGCCCTAATTTCAGCAATTTTGTTTGTAAAAAAATTACAAAATATATCTGGTTGCTGATGCAACGGATATACGGAAGGAAGGATCACAGCCTTAATACTCCCTCTGAGACCTTAAAGTTTTGACCTTATGTAGCTTACACTTAAGTGTTTGAATTTTATCTATGTCAGCGTGTGCCATTAAATCTGTTAAATCAGCACCAATAGTTTTATCATGGGAAATCAATAAACAAGCAGGAAAGGGTTATTTCTGAAAGTGCAATGACTTTGTTTCAGAGGAATAATAGAAATTCTGCAATGCTTACTTTGATGGCAGTCTTTGAAACATTTTGTAGAACAGTGCACACATTTTTCAATAGGTTGTCAGTAGAAGGCACAGATCATTGATGAGTTGGAATGTGATTTCATGCCTACAAACCAATGACTGAAGTCAGATTGTTTTTGTAGAACTTTAACAGAGAGATTAAGTTTGTTTATTGAATACTAAAATGAGAGATACTCTCATATAATTACCCAGTCATTAATATTGTTTTAAAAACAAAAGGAAAATCAGTTTCAAGCTGAACTGATTTATGGCTGTCTTTGCTTAAGTTGTTGGAGAACTAGCATAATTAATTATTTAAGCTGTTGCAAAGATAAGGGGTAGCAATAATTGAGACAAACTTGTTTTTAAAAACTATTGAGCAAAACCAACTTGTGCCCAGTACCTATGGTGAACACACAAGAAGACCAAAAAAGTTTGTTAAAATGCTCTCTGAAGGCAGGAGTTCCATACTTAAGTTTCTGTATAAACTGTTGATTGACATGTTATATATTATTTTTGGCAAAGAATAAATTAAAGCACTTGTTTCTAAATATTCAGTTATCTTTGAAACGATATTCTGCAAAAACTTTTGATTATGATCAGTATAGTTACATAAGGTTTCCTTTATGCAGAAAATATAAAATGTGGATTAATGCAGACTTTGAAAAGATGGTTTGAGGAATAATTCTGACACATTGCCATTTTGTTAGAAATTGCCAATGCCAATACCTTTCTTGCACCAAAGATAGATTATAAAAGAGGATTCAGACTAATGAACACTCTAAAAGTAAAACCTAGTTAGAGGCTGGAAGAGTTACACTATATTATGAATATGAGGATTAAATCTTATCAGCATGATGGACAACAGATCGACATTGATTATGTGTATCAAGTGCAAAATGACAAGGAGACAAATCAACAAGGTTTTGTCACCATGTCGTTTTGTCTGGTTACTATAAATAGTAAAGGATATACAGGGAGTCCTTGGGTTACAACGGTGAGACAATGTAACTAAAACTTTAGTATAAGTCGGAACATTATAGAAATCATCGAAATGATAATTAAATTTTTTAATAGATTAAAAATAATTTGATCGATTAAAATTTAATTAAATTTAAGAAAATATTGCTCATATATTTTTTCTCCAATTTATCAATTATTTTGTGTTTTCATTACTTAAATATTTTTCCCTCGTATTATTATTATTTATTTACACGTCCATACGTAAAAAAAAAGGTGAGCGACCATGACATCAAAGCATTTTCTTAATATTCCGGTACATTAATAATATAATTAAACAACCCATAAAAACATGAGTTTGAGAGAGATAGAGTGATGGTGTGAACAACCAAAATGATGTATGTACTGAGACTAAGCATCTTTCTCACCCTACAAGACAACAAAGTGCATTCTTTTCAATGTGGGCCCGAAACATAAAATCAGTTAAGGATATAAAAGTATTAAAAAAAGGAAAACAATTTGTTATCCCAAGAAAAATTAAAAAAAAACACAACATAAAAGAGACAAAATATGTACTATTTTAAAAACTTTTTTTTTTGGGAGGTGGTGCGCATTGTAACCACGAAACAGCGAAAGTCAGGACCATGTATCTCATTAATCTCAATGAAAGAAATTCCAGATTACCTCCAGACTCTAGAAATGCCTAGTAGCTGTTTGTAGGGGGCGGGGGTGTTTCTGAATTTATTTGTCTGATGGGATGGCGGATGGGCGTCCAATGGAAAATAGAAATAAAAAACATTGTCTGCTTGAACTTAAACTGTTGTAAGTAATGTGTCTTACTGTATTATTCCTTTATAAAATTTCATAATTTTTTTCTCTTAAACTTAAAAATTAAATTATATTAGTTTTAAGCCTGAAACTGAAAGCGGTGACTGTTTCTTTGTGGAATGTACATAAGTTAATCTTTATTCTAGGGCTGCGGAAATTAACGATTAATTTCTCGATTGATATTTTAAACAATATTTCGAGTTATTAATAAATAATTAATTATTAATAATAGTTTGTTTCTTATGTACAAACTTCTTCATTAAAAAGGAAAAAGATTTTTATTTAAAAGTGTAAACTTTAAAATAAGCAGTTTTTATAAGGAAAATGGGGGCCGCGCTCAACTGGCGTTCCGATGGTCACGAGTTCGAATCCATGGGAAGCCAAGGACTTGTTCCCGGGGCCTAGGGTGTCCCCGAGTTCCACCCAGCTCCAAATGGGTGAAAAGCGGCGGGGTAATGCGTGGAACCCTTAGCCGTGGCATGTGAACGCTGCATCACTTGCCAAAAAAACAACTGCTGCCTTGCAGATTCAGATGGTCTTGGCTGACCAAAGGCTATGGAAGCAAATCCAGAAAATACAGCAGGCTGAAGTCGGAGACCACGGGCCAAATGGTGCAAAACGCGTGGCACACAAAACTCAATATTCAATATTGAGAACGAAGAAGAAGATAAGGAAAATGATATTACCTAATTGACAATAACACAATTTAAATTCATTGACATTAAATTGAAATACTTATATTAATATTTAAAAATATCTCCTAAAAATAATATATTTTTAAAAATTAAATACTTAGGTTATGTGCATTTTATGAAATTTTCAGTTTAATGATGTCATAATTTATAATTTATAATCATAATCTTATTTTCAGCTTTAATCGATATTATCTATTAATTATTCAGTAATTTTTCAAAAGTTAACTATTAAATTTAAATTAATCGATAACAGCCCTACTTTATATTATACTACACTTCTATAATATAATATCGAAGTGTCTGCTGCTACGACAAAGTAACGGCAGACAACCTGGCGGGATGTTGCTGGTGCTATAACTATATGAATATAACATGTCATAACGCCAGCAACATCCCCCCCCCCCCCCCCCGGATTATCTGCTGTTACGACATGTCGTAAACAATTTGCGGTAAAAATGAAGATAGCTGACCGTGCCGTCATTACCGGCGGCCATCTTGTTGCTATGGCACGTGACCGCCGGAAAAGTAGTGCGAGCCCCGTGAATTTAGAGGGGTAGGGGAATCAGGGATTCTAAAATTAAAGTTTTTTAGCAACCCGCCAATTTTTTAAAAAAAAGGAAAAACATAGGGGTGGATGGAGGGACATTCTAATATTTTAAGGGGTATTTTTTAGCGTTTTTCATAAAAGCAAAATAGTTATAAAAATGAAGAAAACAATGGGTACTCACTGATCAGGCATCGGAATCACAACAAAGGGGAGGATACACTTTTTTAATCGCTTTAAGAAATTCACCCATTAGATCACTACTGTCACAATTAAAATTTTATAGCTATACCTAACCCAAACCCTAAAATCTTCAATTTTCCGAAAATTCTAAAGCTTTACCTAACCCAAACCCTAAAATCTTCAATTTTCCGAAAATTCTAAAGCTATACCTAACCCAAACCCTAAAACCTTCCATTTTTTATAACGCAGTCTCCATTTTGCCAATATTTACCCAAAATTTAACAAAAATGTCTACTTATTATGAAAACGCACCCAGAGCTAATGGTGAAAGCGCGCCAGGGTAATTAACAGCACTCCTTTCTAAATGAGCACAGCAAATAGTTCTTAGAATATACTCATTTATGCTTGGGAAAAAATGAACAGGAGAGCCCCCCCCCCCTCTCCTTCACCCCATCTTCATTAATATACATTAATTTCTAATTAAATATTAAATTAGGCCCTCCTCTAAAATCTCTCCCCTCATGCCCCCCCCTCTTTTTGTCTTAATTAATTAAACCGCAAAAAGCGTGCCGCGCGCGCAAGAACACAAATCCAAGTATAATAATAAACAAATTATTTACATTCCACCACAAGGGGAGGTAATAAATAAATAAGAAAACAAGCAAGATTCAAGGGAAGCAACTATCCTTCATAGCAACCGGAAGAGACGTGACGCCGCGGTCAGAGTACTACACTTTAGCCCAATTTGCTGTAGTGTAGGTACTTGGATAAATCATTTTTCACTTTGTGAAAAATCTTTGCTGAATTATCCGCCCCTTGTTCAACTTTTTGTCCACTTAAAAATGTAAACAATGTGCATGTGTGTAAAGAAAATTGCACTTTTCTGTGTAATTTCTTGATGAAATTGGATGTGGAATATATCATTTTAAAGATAATTGGATGCTGAACATTACAAACTATGTTCTCCAATTTTTGTGTGCTGAATTTCATTATTAAAATGTAATTAATTGAGTTACAGTAAATTAACTACATAAAATAATATAAATATCTTTAAGAGTCGCCATCACTCGCGATTTTAATTGTAACCACTGTTTTCAGCATCCAAATATCTACAAGAATTGATAAAGTCCCATCCCCCCCAACCTCCCCCAAATTTTAAAAAAATTTATCAAATCAATCACCACATGTTTTTTCCCTATTTTTCAAGATGGCCGACATTTTCTTCTATGTATCTCAGCCAATTATTTTTAAATTTGATCTAATCTAGCGGCTAAACAATATTGATAACACTATTTTAAGTTACTTAAGGTATAGAAGACTAACTAACAAGCAATATAAATAGATATTTCATCTGATTCATTTGCATTTGTAAATACTAATTTGTTTTCCCGAGATATAAAAAAATGTAATATTTAAGGGCCACTCGACTACATCAACCAGTATTAAACAAGGATTTTTGTCAATTATTTTTCTCCTTTTCAACACGAACAGTTTGATTATGTGCTTGACTTAATATTTTGGATAATTATTTTTAAGTTGTGCTCA
The DNA here is from genome assembly GCA_002072015.1 of Radix auricularia. Lineage (NCBI taxonomy): Eukaryota > Metazoa > Mollusca > Gastropoda > Lymnaeidae > Radix > Radix auricularia. The sequence continues at coordinate 86,031 of MUZC01000439.1, read as the reverse complement.
ATTTAAAATATCACATATGATATATGCAAATTTGACGGCCATTTTGAATATTAATGAGCCAATCTTGCGTAATTCAGAATTAATTTTAGGACGCTTGTTTTGGCAATGATATGACGAATGCAGAAATATTTGGTTTGTTATGGTTATCTTCAGTCATTTCTGAAATAACTTTAATTAACTGGTATTTTAAACAGCTGTCTCAGTCTTACTGCCCAATTTTCACTTTTGTCTGTTTTATATTTTTTTATATGTCTCAAGGCAAGAGTTATTCACACAGCTGTGTGGATAACGTGAGCGTTATTCCCACAGCTGTGTGAATAATCTAAGCGTTATTCCCACAGCTGTGTGAATATTGCCAGCGTTATTCACACAGCCAAAAAATGTGATAGATATACTGACTTTAAATTAAAAGCATACTAATCTATAGGTCGTTTGGCTAATAGCTATTGATATTGAATCGTAAATAGGCTTGTTATATATAGCCTACGGCCTAAATATGAACATCATAAATCATTATATTAATAATGTCGTCTTAATAGTTATATTTTCAATTAAAAATTAATTTTACTTGTTTTAGTGTTGTTAACCTTTAGAATTTAGACAAAAAATATTCCAATTTATTATAGTATAGTTTACGTTGTCGTCCATAAATGACATCACGCAATTTTTGTTGATTTTTCAAGTCTCAACCAGTCGTCAAAAAGTTTGGCACCTCCCCCATCCCCAATTTAAGCAGGTTTTTTTTCTATTTGAAACTGAGCATATTTCAAGTACCTTTTTTGTAATGTAATTATGTATTTAAGTGTAAGTCTGCACTCTAATAACATAACACTCGTGAATCCATGTAAAACGTCAATATACAAATTGTAAACAATCCAATATTTAAGAACAAATATTATTTGAAGTTGTGCTGTTTGATGTGACGCCTCATTTCTTCAACACTTACCCCCTCCCAACCTTCGTCATAAATGTCTGACCGTTTCCCCTCTAGGTGCGTGACTTCATTTAAACAATGGGCCCTTATCTTAGTACGGTCATTTGGCTATCTTTTTAACTCAGTCATAAAATGAAATCTTCTACCCCCTCCCCCCGCTTGACAATACATATATGAGAATTCATCATGTATTACTATTACTATTACTGCTAGTCATTTATAATTTATGTAGCATAGCCTCCTTATTTGACAGCTATAGATGTGGAGGGTATAAAAATTGATATGCCTGGGGAACATTAATAAATATCATCATAGCATAAGTAATAAAAACTCATTGTGGTTTACAAATATAATAATTTGTTTGTTTTTTTTAATAAAAAAAAAAAGGAAAAACTATGCGCCACCTCATGGATTCGATCCACCTCCACCTCAAAAATAAGACACACTGGTTCTGACCATCCCTCTACCGACGCTCATGAGAAATTAGCGTTTTTTAAGGTCATAAATTTTTATCGTTCAAATGGACACCAGTGCGCATGCGTTATTGTGTCTATAACGCAGACGTTATTCCCACAGCTGTGTGAATAATCACTCCGATGTCTCAATTAGCGGAGTTATCCCAAAATAATTCACTAAAAAATTCATAATTTTCTTTAGAAATAACATAAAACTATAATTTTGGTATCAATAAATTGCATTTTTCAAGCCCTTTCCAACCAACTAGATCTTAAAGCTATAACTATAACTTGAATTTGAAAATTTTGTCCAAGTACCACTTTGTAGTAATTAGCTAATTAATATCACTTATAATTAAAATAATTAAGATAATTTTTAATAATTATAAATAGCAAGTAATTAAATTAAGTGTAAGAGTAAGACTAAGTCAAAGACTAAATTAAGAATTAACTATATAAATAATTTATAATAAATAATAATATAAATTTTTACAAAATTTGAAAATCTTTAAAATTTATTACATTTTCTTCTGTTATTAACGGCACCATTTTCAAAAAGGGATTACGACTTTATAACGTTAATATCAAAACATTTTTTGTAAAATATTATGTATTCACACTGAATAATTAATTGAAAATTATTTCCCTTTACTTTACTTTACCTTCTCTTGGAATACCTAGCCACTAGATGGCTTAGATTTTAGATAGCTATAGTTTCTATCATCATGACCAGGTAATAGTAATAGTTGCAGGCAGTAAAAAAAAAAGAAGATAATGTTAAAACTTGTACTTGTTTGAAGTTGTGCCTTATTTTAAAATCAAGTGTTTTGTAACATTTTTATTACATCATTATTTTGCTTAGAATTAAGACTTTAACCCTCCCCCCCATATCTCATATCTTTTATAAACAGGTATTTAATTATTGTACAAATCTGGAATTATTATATGGATGTGAACAAACGAGCTCTTCAGTGAAATAAACAATTTTTTAAATACAAGGGAAGGAACTCCAATAATTTTTTTAACAATGGCGGACGCCGTTGAGGAGGGGGACATGCTCTTAGACGACGATAAAGCACTGAATATCGAAGCAACAGAAGTTGTGAAAGAAATAGCTTTTGCTGTTAATTATGTTCAGATCTCTACCGTCCTCCCTAAAGATAAAAATCTTATATATATAAATATTACCACTAAAGAGAATAGGAACATGTGTGTCGAACTTTCTTTACAAGGATTCAGAGTGAGTACTGAGTACCAATCACTTTTACTTTTAGTTTTTAGTACCAAGTCGAGCAGGAGCAGTGGCGTAGCTAGGGGGGGGCGGTGGGGGCGGCACGCGTTTTAAGGGCGGCACTTGTGGGCATTTGAAAAGTACTGCCATTTCCGAAAACCCCCTTTTTCTTTTGAAAAGGGAAAGCCCGGGTGAAAGAAAAATATTCGTACTATCGAGTCTTAATTAACAGATTCGTAAAACATTTGTTTGATTACATACTGGTACTTATTACTAACAAATAATCGTTCAGTAATTTTAAATCGCTCAAAAGCAGTATCGATTTGTTTGGAAAATTAAGCGGTATACGTCACAGACACCGCTTAGAAAAGAAAACAACACACTCACACATACACACTCAAAACAAGACACACCACCACTGGGTTGAATATACTATTAATATCGCCACGACAGTTATTGCGTGGATTTTCGACATGCGCAGAATGATGCGTGAACAAGTACCTACACGGCATCGTGGTTCAAATTTTGTTGTTAAATTTCAGTGAGTAATTATCTTGCTGTTTCAGTTGTCAGAAAAATATTCTAGGGTAAGTTGGTTTGTTTTAAATTATTTTTTTTATTGCATTTAAGTAGCACACATAATTTGTGTTTTTCATTAATAATATTTTACCTATCCAATTAAAGTAATGTTTAAATAATTTGAATACGTCTATTTTATAGAAAATTATTAAATTAAGGTTTTTGTCAAGACTATGAAAATATTTCATTTTTTAAGGTAACATAGTGGCCGTTTATAAATGACGTCACACGATTTTGTCCGCTTTGTAACCATGCCCCTTCCCCACTCGTCACACTTTGTCATAAAAACTTAGAACCCCTCAGGTATGATGTTACAAACCCCCCCCCCCCAAGCCTTATTTTCAAATTGAAAATAAGCAAGTTGTAAATTAATTATTTGTCATTTAAATACGTGTATAGTGTAATTCTAGACTAAAGTAGTGTAACTAAGTATGTCAATACTATTGAAAAAAGCTGTCCGGGTAACCGTCGAAATTTTCAAGTGGGTACGACGGATATCCGTTCCAAACATCGATCATTTTCGCGATCATGTCCACTATTCAAAACGCAATGCACCCTAGCAACCATCCATGCACCTCATTTTACAATGACTTGCCTCCCAACAGCACACTTTTGTTAACTTAAATGTACTTCAAACTTATGTTAATGCATTCGTCATACTCAAAAGAAAAGCGAATATTCAAGCACAATGTCAGCAACAATGACATAACGTCATGTCATGTTATTCAGGCCCAGCAGCTTGATTGATATTTATTGTCTCTAGGTAGTGGTAGTAATCAATGTTCCCTCTAAAGTTCGTTGGTCAGTGTGAAAAACACTCCAAAAAACAAAACAAACTACAACTCGTGTGCAAATTTGCAAATCACCCATCTTTTATGCAATCTTTTACAAAATTTCCTGCGCGCCCCAGCGCAATCACGCAGCTCTAAAGGAAACATTGGTAGAGTTGGAGGGATTCAATGAACCATCAGTTAAAATGGAAAAAATATGATTTGGGAAAATTCAGATGACGTGTTTCTATCTCTAGAGCAAGAAGTACGACGAGAAATGTTTTTATCAATAGATATAATTATAAAAGAAAATAAAACAACGCGGTGATGAGTTACCTGTCCTTGCAAAAAAAAATATTTGTGTATAATACCATCTAGCCTACTTAATGAAGAATTTGAATATCAAATAAATTTCTTTATATCCATTGATAGAGAATTGTTCGAGATTAAAAAAGAAAGGATACAGGTTTTTATGGCAGTACAAGGGCCTGTCTTAGCTATTACGGGACCCTATGCAGCTTAGTATGCGAAATGGATTGCGAGTGCCCCAGTTTGGAGAGGGATAATGTATTAATAAGGAAATTAAGTGAAAATTAAGAGGTTGGGCCTATGAAAGCGCGGGGCCCTCTGCGACCGCATNTAAGGATAATGAATTAATAAGTATTATAAGAGAAAACTAAGATAGGCGGGGCCTCCCCCTTTTGATCTATTAAAATATATTCACCAGTAAATATTGGAAAATTCTTTACCCAAAATTATACTTTTGCTTAGAATGTTTTCAACAATTGCAATCAGTGTATCTAGTTGTAAAAGGAGCTTTTCCAACCTGAAGTTGATAAAAAAATTATATTCGCTCGACAATAAGTGAGTAAAGACTACAAAATGCAATAATTCCATAGATCAAGATATTACAAATAATTTATATTTTTTAACATAATACATGATTTTTCTACTATGAAAGTTGGATAAGTAAGTAAAGTTATAGATAATAAATTTTTATATACTGATGTTTACAATTTCATTTTTTATTTAAAAAATCATATATATCTATTTATAAACAAAAAGTAAAAGCATATTAATTGTTAATGTTTTTTGGGTGTAAAATTTGGAATATCTTTTGTTTCATTGTGGAGGGGGCGACCCTTATAACTTTCTTGTGGCCTTCAAAACAATTATTTTGTATTTTATATAATGTTTTAATTATAGGTAAATCATCTTATGTGGAATCTTTTTTTTACTGCTTACATAAATAGGGCATGCTATGGTAAAATTGTTCCTCACCTTTTACAATGTACTTTGTTTCCATTGCAATTTTTTATTCAAGTTTATGAATTTATAAAAACCATCATATGATTGACTTAAGAGGCCGTTCATAAATGACGTCACGTGATTTCGTCGGATTTTTCACTCCCTGCCCCCTCATCACACGGCGTCATGAAACGAAAACTTAGACCCCTTTCTCAATGTGACGTCACAAAGCCCCCCCCCCCAATACAAGCGGTATTTTCTATGTGAAAACGAGGGTGTTTAAAAAAAAAATTGTGTCATTTAAATATGTTTTTAGTGTAAGGCTGCACTCTAATAGCGTAACACGCGTGAAACCACGTAAAACTTCATTTTCGGCAATGATATATTTAAGTGGAACTTTTATTTAAAGTTGCGCGTTTTGAATGACGTAATATGTGTGTTGCCCCACCAAAAAAAAAAAAAAGAACGGTGCGTGACGTCATTTATGGGAGGCCCCTAAAAGGGCGGCATATTAAAGACCGCCCCGGGCGGCAAAAGCTCAAGCTACGCCACTGAGCAGGAGTGTTAAGTTTAAGACTTAAGAACTTTCTTTGGGTAAAATTTATCAAGAAAGGGTAAAATCCGAGTTCATGTTCCCACCTTACATGGCCGCAATCTTTGTAAACTTTGTTGTTATGCCGTGAAACAAAGAAATAGGAAAATTCAACTATTAAAATTCTAAAACTAAACCTAACCGCCTAACCCTAAATTCACAATTATAACTAAACTGGTAATTTCTTAATTTAGGGGGCATTTATTTTTGTATAGCAAAAAAATAAACTCTCTTACCTTTAATAATTTAAACACATTCAATAAGTAATAAAATAAGTATTTAATGATTATGATTATGATAAAATATTTGTTTTTTTATGTGTTTTGATGACTTTAAAGGGGTTTTTATCTTAAAAACTGGTTTTAAAATCAGAATTCTAGCAGAAATCGTCATTTGTTTATGGTTTTAACCACATTTGGCCAGATAATTTCACGGCCTCAGACCAAACAAAATTTTCCAGTTAGTTGTAAGGTAAATACTAATCTGATTCAGTGGCGTCACCTGACGGTAAAGTAATTTACCCAAATGAATTTCCGAGTTCCCCACAATTAATTACTTAAATATAAAATTAATTCTTGGGAAATAAGCCCGTTCAAGGTAAGTTTTTAAAAAATATTTCATGATGACAAACGTATATCTTTCTCGTAATGCATTTCTTCTAAATGTTTGACAATGTTAATGGTTGTTAAATATTGATACTTAGGGGCCGAACATAAATGACGTCAAGTACCTTGGGGACTGGGGGGGAGGGTTCACACATATGTGGCGATGGGGGATGGGATTGCGTCCAAGGTAGACCTATTACAAGTGTCACAAATCGTTGTTTGAGTGGCGTCGTTGTCTAGGGGTTGTTGATGAACAATTACACATTCACGCACTCAAGGAACAAAATCCACTATTAATTATCTTGATATAATATTTTATTATCATAATAACATGAAGCAGTACATATATAAGCCCATCGGTGCAAGAGTTCTGCAAACAAACTTAGCCAAAGAAGACTGCATCGAAGGACCATGCTAACTGTCTTACACTGACCTCTGCTTTTACCCTATCCCTCTCTGACCACACCTTACGCTCCCCTCCCCGCATCTCACGCCTTAGTCCCGCACAGTCAGGGATTCTCACCTTGACAGCAAGACTGTGAATTGCTCGGACCCAATCTGGGTAAGGATAATGAATTAATAAGTATTATAAGAGAAAACTAAGATAGGCGGGGCCTATGAAAGTATGGGACCTTTAGCGGCCGCATAGGTTTGAAGTGAATTATGACCGGCCCTGGTGACGTCACATCAAAACGCTAAACTTTAAATGAAAGTTGCACTTAATTGCTCACAATTCATCTAATGACTTTTTAAATGGCCTCACGAGTTTTGCCTCGGACGTTCGCGGGGACAGGAGTATAGGTTCCCACACTTAAATCAAAGTCCGACGAGGTGACCTTACGCACGATATAAAAGTGCAGCCTTGGCCTTACTTAAAGGACAATGACGTGATTTGAAACATGCTCAGGAAATTCGGCTTTCATTGGTGTGTGGGGAGGGAAAGTTTTATAACGTAATATTTCAGGGGGGGGACAACTTTTTGTGACGACGTGTCACGAGGAGGGGACGGTGGAAAATCAGCCGATATTGTGTGATGTAATTTAGAGACGTCCTCCTTAAAGTCGTTGGAATTGGATTTTCAGCGCTGACACTCACGAGCAAAATATTTGCCATAAACTAGTGGGGGCCGTCCATAAAAGACGTCACGCCCCTAAGGGGGAGGGGTGTCAAGAATTTGTGACGATGGGGAGGGGGTGTTAAAAGATACGCATCTTCAAATAGAATTCCCACTAAAACTAATGTATTGCTTGCAATTTATTTAATGGCGTGCTCAATGGCTTCACGCGTGTCATCTGTTCAACATTTCCCTCTGAACATGAGACAAAAAATAAATCACCCAAAATATTTTGGGTCTTTGAATGAATCCATGACGTTGAAATAGCCCACAATATTTACTGTAATTCCTCATTCTGAAACCGACCTTTTTTGGACAGAAATTGTTTTACAGATTTAGTTTTCAATAATGAATTTTTATGTACGCGCTTACGACACTTTTTACACACGCCCAAAACAAAAAATAAAATTTAAAAAAGAAAACAAGGTTACATGGTTACTCTTGCCTAACTATAAGCACAAAGACAAAGGTAGGTAGTACAAAGTAAACAATCATAATGACCGATTGAGTTTGTTGTTTTTTAAAAAAAAGAATACCATCTTGTTTACGCTTTCCTATTATTTGGTGGATTGGTTTCAATGTTCACTTTAAGTTACGCGGCCGCGCGGACATCTGACTGATGCCGTTAGCATTCAAAGAGAGATCGGATCCTTTGAGGTCGCGGCGTGAGCCACCGTAGGAGAGTCCAGGTGATCAAGGAACCGAAGGCGAGAAATGTTACCGCGCTTGAATGGGGTAATCAAAGAAGTTGCCGAACGCGGAAGACCGACGGTTTGAAATGGTAGGGGGTAGATAAAGATGACCAGACGACATGATTAGGTCAAACCGGCCCCACCCCCAGTTATATTCTAAGGGTGGTCCAGATGATTGACAGCTTACTTCGGTCAGACAATGGAATTGGGGGGGGGGGGCGGAGTCTGAAGGCTCACTAAAACAAAGGGGATATTTTTATAGGACAGCTCTATTCGAGTTTTACTATGGTCACTGTGTCTTCTTGATAGCGGAAATCTGTGTTGTGTTTACTGTTAATTTAATTAAACCTCATGTGCTGCTATTTCCACCAATCGGCTATAGGAACTTATTAAATTGTCTCAAGGTCTATATTAATTTACAGTGATTAAAATGGCAGGAAGACCTCGTTTAGTAAGAACGCACATTGTTGATCCCACAGAAGTTATTAATGATGCAGCCATACGTGCTAAGAGTTGGGTTCTGCGAACCCTCTGCGCGGCTACGACTAATGTGTTACAAACAATGGAATTCCTAGCCAAACGGTCACTTCTAAAAAACTCACAATTATGCAATAACTGCAATGTGAATTGCATGCTATCTGCGTACACACAAGGAGTCGACAAAAAATTTGGAGATGTCCAAATTGTGGATTACGTAAAAGTATGAGAGATGGCTCACCCGTAGCCATCTACCACTCTCTAAGATAGTTGTTCTTATCTACTGTTTTGCCAATGACTTTCCGCAGGATCAGACAAAACATGAAGCCGAAGTACTAAATAAAAATACCATCACAGACTGGTTTAATTTTCTTAGAGAGGACGTAGATAACCACCTAACCCAGAATGCCACCATGATTGGTGGCTTTGACATTAATGGAGAGCCCACAATAGTTGAAGTGGATGAGTCTAAATACTTTCACCGCAAGTACCACAGAGGCACGTGGCGTGAAGGACACTGGGTCGTTGGGGGAATAGAGAGAGAAACTGGCAAATGCTTTCTTGTGGAAGTGCCAAATAGAACCGCAGCAACCCTGGAAAACATAATAGTTGAGCATGTTTTACCAGGGACTCATATAATCACAGATGGATGGGCGGGGTACCGAAATTTAGCTCAATGGGCTAACGGTATCTTTCTTCACTCCACAGTAGTTCATGAGAGAAACTTTGTTGAACCCGATGACCCAACCATCCACACGCAAAACATAGAAAATCTGTGGATGAGGGCGAAACGAAAATTGAAAAGACAGTTTGGTACAAGTGCTGACTTGTTCCCCTCTTATTTGAAGGAATTTCAATTTCGGTGCAATTTTTCAAGGATACAAGTCTTCAGTGAACTTTTAATTGTGTTGAAACAGAGATATCCTGTTTAAGAGTCATGCCTCTCATCACGCAATTAACAATTACGTGACTGCTTTCCACTCACCCTAAGTTCGTGACTTCATTTATGGACAACAACTTATGTTATAAATTATTCGGATGAATAATACTTGGTTAATATAATTAACTGAAAGTAGCAATAAACTTTAATTTTCAAAATAAAATATTTACTCTTTTGAAAATCATAAGTTTTTGTAAAATTATTTTTAAAAATTTACTATTTCATTATTGTTGTAGAGTGCAACCTTCGAAAAACAAATGCACTGAGAATTTATCCATGCGAGTGCCGCCACCGCAACTCAGCAGGACGATCCAAAACAAAGAAAAATATCCAACTGGGCAACACAAAAAATAATAACTTTTAAGAAAGAAGATTTCTCCATTGGCATGCAACAATGGCGCTGTAAATCACAGAAGATGCATAAAATATACACTTTTTTATTTCGTATAAATTATCAAACAGTAGTTTAATTTGAAGAAAAATATAAAATTTTAATGTTAAAATATATTTCTTAGTAAGTTTAGTTGATATTTAGGTTTTAAACCACTCGAAAAATAATTTGCGCTAAATTAAGAAATTACCCTAAACTAAACCTAACCCAAACCCTAAATTAACAAATTAAAATTCTAAACCTAAAAAGGAAGTGAACACAGAATTAATTGCTATATTTTTTAATCCATTTGGGAACGTATAATCGGATTCAGCCCAAGAAACTACAGATCAAAAATGTTTTTTAATTATTGAGTTAAATTATTATGTAGGATGCTGCTAGAATTACCACATGTCGTAACGCTGGCCAGGAAACTGCTGCTACGACATTTCGTAACAGCAGACGATTCGACGGGATGTTGCTAGCGTTGCGACATGTCCTAACACTAGCCAGTAGTAGTTTCCCTTGTCATACCGGAGTACCAAATAATAACAACCCACAAATCTAACCCCACCACCAATGGACTTAAATTAAAAAGTAATTGAAAATATAAATAATAGTCCTGGTTGCTAGACTCAATGAATACCATAAATTTAATTTAAAACATCAAGAAAAATCAACCTCCTACTCCTATCCCAGTCGTTTTTAGTTCTAGTATTAGTTCTATTAGCAGTACTGAGTAGTTTCTACTTGACACAGTTTTTCAAAATAAAGCTTTAGCTTTAAGATATTGTTGATTAGATAGAGCAGAAAAAATGCATTTGTATTTGTTCTTATTTACTATATACTGATTATTTTTCTTTTTTGTTTATATTTCGTTAGTTTCACCTTGCTTGATAACTTGAAACTAAATATTTTTATTTTCTGCATTTACGAGTTTTTGATATTGCTCTTTCTGGATTCGCGAGTTTTTTTCTCACTCTTCCCATATTTTCGGGATTTGCGAGTTTAGTTTTCAAATTTCGCTTCTGTGTTTACAGAAAGGAGGAAAAGTCATAACGCATGGAAGGCCTATTCAGTTCAGTGAGATGCAGACTCGCTATAAATAGGACGAGTACGGTGACCTCTCCCTTCCCTTTGCTCTCGTCTCATTTACGCGCATATCAAAAATAAACTAAGACAAAATAATTGATCGCACTCCATATGAATCAGAATTTATTTCTTGACGTCACAGTTTCCTTAAAAAATAATTTAATTTTTATCATGGATTACATCAGAAGTGTGCTTTCGGATGATCGTTTTATGGTTTATTAATACTAACATGGCATTAGGAATTTTTCATCTTCATTTTTTTAGTAAAAGATTGACCATTGAATTCGCTAGAACTAGAAGTGTCTCAATTGCTTTCGTTTTAAAATGCTTAATTATCCAAACATGAAGAAAAATGATTGCGGTTTGCATGTAACTGGGTTGGAAGAAACATTAATTAATATTTATTTTTTTCAGTGAAATTAAAAAAAAAAATGTTATAATTAAATTTGGGCTAGGCCTATGCCTCTATGTACAGATACATCAATTTTTAAAAAAAATGCGACAGTTTGAATTAAAGACTTTGTGTTTTGCCATACTACTAAATAATAATAATTTTCACAACTACTTCTCTTTTAGTAATTTAAGTAATTATCCAATAGTTGCAATAGTAGTAGTAATACAGTAATTCTAAACCAAACCTGATTTATTATTTATACTATTCATTTTCATTAGGCCTCTACTCTTAAAACTTAAACGTATTGGTAATATATGTACGAGACAAAGGCCTATAGTCTAAAAACAACAATAATTATTAAATTATGAACCTACTATAAATTATATAATTTATTTATAATATATAATTTATGTAATAAATAGATTGAGTTAATTTCAAAACAAGCCCATAAAATGATTAAAAACAAATAAATAAAATAGGGCTGTTATCGATTAATTTAAAATTAATTGTTAACTTTTGAAAAATTACCGAATAATTAATCGATAATTTTGATCAAAGCTTAAAAAAAGATGTATGACGTCATTAAACTGAAAATTTCAAGGGAAGTAAAAAAACATGCAAGGGTCATTTGTTGATTTAAATATAAGTAGTTCGATATAATGTCCATGTATATTCAAATTTTGTTATTGTTAATTAAGTAACAACAATGTTTAATTTTTTTAATATCATTTTCCTCATAAAGCAGCTTATTTAAAGTTTACACTTAAAAAAATCTTTTTTTTTAATGGAGAAGTTGGTACGTAAAAAAAAAAAAAGCTAACTATTTTTAAATATTAATATTTAATAATATATTAATAAGTAATCGACAATATAATTTTAAACATTTTCCTTAATTTTAATCGCTATTTTATCGATTAAAATAATTTTAATTGATAAAAATTTTTACCAATTAATCGATAATTTCCTCAGTCCTAAAAGAAATTCAAAATAATAAATAATAAGAAATATTAGTGTAAGTTATTGTATGGGAATTCCATATTATAGATACTCTAAATTGGCATGTTTCTTTTGTATTGTACATCTGGCCCATATATATATATGTACATACATATATTTTTTGCCTTTAAACTTTCTCAATTTTTTTTTTGCGAATGCAAAATAAATATTTTCAAAATGTTAAAAAGTTTTAAACGCACATGATGATGGATATAAGTGGTTGGAAAATGAAAATTACAGTAGCACTTCGGTACGTTAAACTTTTCAGAGTTTGAAAAATGTATAAAAGAATTTTCAGGATTCAAGTTATTTTTCAAAAAATGGATTTCAGGGTTCACAGCTTCCAGTGAGTGGCACCCCTGAATTGAGTGTAGATATTAGTAAAATAAAAATTAAGAAACCAATCATATTCTAATTCCTTAATATACGCACAATTTCATGTTAAAGTTATATATGTCATTTTAATATCACATATAATAATACGTGTAGCCAGGGATGCAGCACTTTTAAAATTTTATTTTAAATATTTGATTCTATTTAACTATTATGCTTATTTATGGATTTTGGACACTTAAGTAATGGACACAGGATGTAAAGAAATTATTATATGCTTCATTTAATTTCAGATCTTGAGCTTCATGGATTACCTTCTAAAATTTCAATGATAACTTTGACAATTCTCATCTACTATCATCTTTTAAATAACTGAGACTACGTTTTTTTAAAGCTGCTGGTGAACTCAACATTGCATGAAATCAATTATTTCATTTATTAATAATTTTTTAATTTTTTTAAAATTTATTATTTTTTTTTTTTTTACAGATTGTTGGTTCTCAATACAATGAAGTCAACCCACAATTGTTCTCTCAATATTATGAAACTATTTATGGCCTGCTGGACAGCCAGAGCGTGGAATATCGAAGCACATTTTTTGAAACCTTATCCAATAAACTTTTGAACCTGCGGAGACATAGTGATGAAGATACTTCAGATGATCAAATGGATACTAAATGACTGTGGTGCATGATAGTCTTTTGTTATTTCTTTGTTATTATTAAAAAGAAATTAAGGTTGTGATAAAGTGAGGGATGTCAGTGAGCAGGCTCTAAGCTTTGTAGTCTAAGTTATTATTTTTTAGCCTAAATGTTAAGTTCTTCATCTATATTCAGTTCATAGAGCTAATATACTTTCACCCTAGTTACTTAATTTATTATATGTTAGCTGCCTTTACAAGAGTCATAATAAAATAAGTAAATCACTTTTATCTATAATTCAGAAAATCAGATTTGATATCACTTATTTTTAATTGTAAAATGGTTAATTTCTAAAATTTTTAGTAAAATAATAAAGTTAAATTACTGTATTTTTTTAAAAAACATAACATTTCATTGCCTTACTGATGATATGCATGACTAATCTTAGCCTACTAGGACGCAATAATCTTCTGTATGGAAGGGGCGTCAGTAACAGAAAAGTATCAATTTCTATGTATTTCCTTTATATAAATAATGCTGGCATTCCTAGTCTATTTACAATCCCAGGTTTAATGAAATATATTGACAACATTCACTTGATAAACATAAAGATTGCAAGCATTAGAGAATTTTATGATTTTGTATTCCTAAATCTCTCCCATGTAATGGGGTATTTTTACATTTTAATTTTTAACTTATTGCCAATAAATTTTGAATCAGTAATCTTATGAAGTAATTTTTAAAATTATTTATTTATTAAGCAACCATTTAAAAAAAAATTATGTTTAGTTAATCTATAATTAAATTTGTTTTATTCTGCCATGTTTGTTTAAAAGTGTAATAATTAGGAATATTAATTCTACACTTACCAATTCACAATGAAATATTTTTTTTCTCTTACCATGTGAACACTGAATTTATTCAGTGGGCGTACATGATGTATAGTTGTAAGGAAATATTACAATATATGTTTTGTGTATAACCCTCATGACTAGTTTAAATTACTTTTCTTTTGGTGTTTGTAATAATAATATTAAAGCTTTTTGAAGATGGCATTCTAACTTTTCAATACTGAGTTTTTGAAAATGTATTTCATGTAGGAGAAGGCAGGCCTAAATCTTCTATTTTATAAATGATAATGTAGATAGCATGATGCTTTTAGTACCTTATTTTATAAGTTATATGTTTCTTGGCTTAGTAATATATATATAGAACTAACTTTTTAGGGATTTTATCTCGATTTTGTTTTAAAAAATCTTTTGACACTATGGGTTGTTTTTTTTCTTTCTTTTATGTTCTAACATTTTTTTTTTTAACACCTTAAATGTTGCCCTGATTTATAAAAGGCAAAATACATTTGAGATTTAAAATAGTTTTTTGTGAATTTTCAGGTCAATGGTTGCAGTTTTCATTTTGACTATCTAGTCAATAATACAGCTCATAGAGCTAATTTATTTTTACTAGTGTTTTTAATTTCTCATACTTTCATTTAATTCATTTTAGTTCTTTTGACTTACTTTAAAGCTTATCAGGTAAAATGAAAGTAAAAGAGAGATCTTGGGTACATTTTGAAAATATACTTTTTCATATTAAACATAAGACTTTTTACTTTTAAAAGAACATTTTGTTGTGTGTAGACCTGTTGTAATTTCTCAGTTTTGAATTCAAATATTTAGTGAATTTAAAAGACAAAAATATGATGCACTACATACGGTAGAGTTTTTTTTCTTATTCTAAGCTTATTTTAACTGTAACATTTTATGGCAATTTATCAATTTATCTCGGCATCACTCAATTCTACCTTTTCAGAATCCTACACAATGACAATTATATGTCTAGGAACATAAAGAACCATTAAAAGAAAATTCATATCTTTTTCTTTATCATAGTTTTTTGGCAAAGGTAACAAGCCGATTTTCAGCCCCTTGTTCGAATAAGTTAAATTGCATGACCAAAATGCCTCTGGGTAATGCATAATTTTTACTTGCCTTATTTTCAGACAATTTGCACTTTTTACCAGGAAATATGTCAACACCAAGTGCAAAGATACATAATATTTGTCAGTGCATGAAGTATCTTTGTTCTAGGTTAAATTTTTAAACATGAAACTCATGTTGAAATTTAAACAAAATGAATATTTTAATTATGGTTTTTTTTTTAAAATAATTTTTTTTAATAAGTTGAATGTAAAAGTTCAAATCTGTGAGGTAATTTTATTAAATCATTAAGGCACTGAGGGTGCCTTTAGTGGAGATGGGGGTGGTGTGTTTCTCCATTTCTAAGACACGCATTGATTAATTTACGTGTTTTTCTTAACTGCTATGTACAAGTTTTTTTTTTGTGGTGTTACCAACCATTTATTCTCAGAACCCTTCCTATGCCAATTCAACTGATCCTAATTACTGAATATCTTTATTTAAATAGTTTGTTTCTGTGCTGCCCTTCTCTTTTGAAATTATGGCTCATTTATATTGTTACCACTGACATTTTTCTGATAGCTACTCACTAATTTAAAGTTCTACAGCCGTAATGTTTTTTTTTCCAATCAGTACAATGTGCATTACCTGCTTTAAGTCATTTGAAAACTAATAAGTTCTAACATTTTTTTTTTGGTTAAGATGAATGACAAGGAAATTAAATGGTTGATTTGTGCCACTTTGCATTATGGTACATGTGTAGAGAATGTGGTGAAAGTTTAGGTGAAATATTTATTGTTCCATTTAGAAGAGGTTAACTTTTCTCCTCCTACGCTTATTGTTGCTGAAGAAATCAAAATTGTATAAAGTGATTGTATGCCTGTAAAAAACATAAGCTTGCCGTTGATTCTGAAATTTTAAGCTAAAAAATGCAACATAATCTTCTCATTATTTATTTATATACCAACGAAATGGTTGTGTGTACTAATTACATTGAAATGGGTGGTTACTTTGCATACATTTCAAGCTTAAATTATCCTAGTAATATGTTTTGGCTTTTCATTCATGGTAGTTTTCAAGATAATTTAAATGATTGTGAATTAACGAAAGTCATAGAATATATTCATTTAATTTCACATACTGAGAGAAGCTAGTGGTTAATTTAATTAGCACCAATAGATGTCAGCTTGATCTTTCTAAATATTAGTTTTGAGAAGCTCTATCAGAATCATAATGTTGAACATGAATTCATAATACCAATTTATGTGAAAAATTCCTGTGTTGTCTATGCATCCCTGGTGCTAAGGGCAGAAGGCAGTAGGATGTTTTTAGTAGTATTGTCAGTGTCTCTAACAAGTCATAAAATGAATATGGCAAAGTAATGGATTACATTTGTTGACTTGCCTAAGAATTTTTTGAGTTGCAGATACTCCATTTAGTTAACATCTTAATTATTTTTCTCTGTGTACAGAACAATCATGTTATTTATTATCCAATATATGCATTTAATTCTTCAATAATTGTTACTTGTGATATTTTGTATCTGTACAGGAATAACACTGTTTGTATAGTTTGTATTTAAGACATTATTTTTTTTATTCATAGTCCCTTTAAATTTATTTAGTTATTTTGTTAAACGTGTGACATGGTATTGAAATCAGCAATTTAAAATTTTCTCTTTCTGCGATGTTTCCTTGTGAGAATAAAGTTAAGTTTTAATAAAGTTTGGTCACATTTATTAATTGGGGGGGGGGGGGGGGGGGGGGGAANGGGGGAATACTGACATGAAATTTTCAATTTATTCGATGAGTTTTATTTATTTACTCAAGACCCTAAAGAGAGTTCTAAAAAGATCATCATTTTACTGGTACTCTTAACTTTTTATAAATTGTAATTTAATATTAAATTCCTTGAAAAAAGATAAGATCATTTTATCCTTAGAGGGATGGCAGATTTTAAAAAAAAACTTAATTTAATTGTACATTTTCAGCAGTGTATTTAATTTTAAATGGTTCAAATATTTTTTTCCTTCAATAATCAGTATTTTAAATAGCTGTCATGCAAAATTATCAGTATTTTGTTTAGTGATTCTAAAAAATTACTTTCAGGTTTATCAGATGAGTCTAGTATTTGTATAAAATGGCAAACATCATAGGTTTGAAACCCTTTGAACAATTTTGACTAGATTTATTCAATAAGTTTACCTTGTATATTTGAAACTTGTTTAACATGAAATTTTGAATCACAAGAAGTATTAAAGTAGGAGTAGAACATCAATATTGAGTAATGATGATCCTTGCATGTATATATTTATAAATATGTGCAATTAACAGAGAAAAGATAGTAGATACCATATTGCAACAATAAATAATTTTTGCAATTTTAACTATATGCAAGTTTTTGTCATAATTTATTTCTAATCCTGCAAGAACATTTGCCCCATGCTATGCATGTAATGATTTGTTAAAAATGTTGGCAATATATGCTTAACTTGTTGCAAACTATTTACGCACAATTGTCTTAAAGCAGAGATTTCCTATAATCTGGAGTGGATATTCAGAAACTGATAACAATATATTTGTCTAATTTTTTTCTTCGGTATGGCAATCTTTTTCTTTTCTAAATTTGTTTCTTTGTGTTGGATACTATAATAAAACATAATATTAATCAATTTGGACAATATACATAGTTATGGGATTTAAAAGAGTTTATGATTTACATAATTATATACAGTCTGTTATGAGATCTGATTTTAGCTTTGCTAAAATTACTTTACCAAGAGCCAAACAAATGCTTCTATGACTAAAAAATATGACTAAATTATTTTGTATATACATATTTGATGAGAAATTAACTGAAGCAATTACATGTTAGTTGATCGGATGTGTTCCGCCATAGCCAGTGCCTTCACAGTGTAAAGATATTTTTTTACCCGATGCTGACATTTTTGTAACCCTAAGTCTCTGATTCTGAGCTTTTGCTTTTAAGCTCTTTTATAGCAAGATTGTCATTGTGCTGTATAATGTTGGATTCACTGATCTATATGTATTACATCTTGGATTATGTATGACTGATCTACATATAATATATCGTGCTGAAATATGTGTGACTGTCTTGTATATCATGCTGTATTATTTGACTCTTACTCTACATATGTGTACTTCTTACCAGTTGCCACAAGTCTGCATGTAAAAGGCTACACTGTCCCTTGTGAGCCATAAGAAAATATTTTAATAATAAACTAATAGTAGTATGTAACTGAGTGTTCAGTTTTGCTGTGTACTTGTGGTCTAACTTATAAGTTTAAGAAATTTAGGCCTGCAAATTATCACAGAAATCAACAAATTAACAAATCAATTGATTTATATAATTACAAAGAAAATCCAGGTAGCTGGAATAATAATTAGATTCATTTTGGATAAAATATGTCAAGATCAGGGCTGGCCAGATCTTTAGGAATAGAGAGCCATTTTAATAATTAAATTTTTTTTTAGTCACCTCAAAGCACTATGGGTCATGACTCCACTCACAATGAAAAATTCCCTTTGTGGTTTATTTTCAATCAGGAGCAATGAACTATTCATTTGTTTTAACGCTAACTGTATGTTGAAGAATTAAATATGTCCAATTCATGTATATAAACGCACTACATATAGACTCATTATAGTTAACATTAATTGTAATGAGTCTGCTGAGAAGACTTTGAATGAGTAATAGCATAACTTGCCTCAGTTCAATTAACGCCTTTGCTGAAAGCAGAAAATCGTGTCTGCTGCTGACAAATTCTACACTGAACTCGGTGAGATTGGTTTTTCTTAATTCAGACCAAGGAGCCATCAATTAATCAGGTCATGCGACTTTGGCAGATTCACACCCCCCCCCCCACTCTTNCCCCCCCCAAAAAAAAAAAGGCGGTATTCTCTACTTGAAAATGAACATGTTTAAAATAATTCTTTGTCATTTTAGTACGTGTTTAGTGTCATCTATGTAAAACGTCATAAAATAAAGAGCAAGAAATCAAATATTTAAGTGGAACTTTGATTTAAACTGGCGTTTTTTGATTGACATCACAATTCTTGAACTACTCCTTCCCCAGGTGTGTGACTACATTTATGGCCTGCCACCAAGTAAGGGTTAAATATTTTTACCTTTGTTTGAGTCAAGACTTTTTAAAAATTAAGTTTATTTTTTACATTATATATTTCAAACAAAGAGTTTGATTTTCATGAATTGTTCACGAGCCACAATGTGAGCACAGAAGAGCCGCACACTGAGCACAGTTGGTTTAGACACTTATTTTTCATTACCTTAAGGCCTATGATCAATACATTGAGCAATCTGGTTCCTATTGCAATGCTTTTGTGGTATTAATGATAATGCAATTGTCTTAAAGGTCTACCTAGAGAGGTTATTAGGAACTAGAGTTTGGAAGGAGTGAGGCTATTGACATAATGTAGGAATGTTCAATTGAATGTTCCTTAAGAATTCGGAAACTAAATGTGAACAATTAAAAAAAAAAATGTATTAATTTATGGTATTAAAGTATTATAAATTTATTTTCAAGTTCCAAGTTTTCACTTTTTCTTGCAATGACCAATTCCATTATAGTTGTAATAAAGAAATTAAGAATCTAATCATAAATATATATAATAATAATATTCTAAACAAAGTGAATTTAATTTTACACAAAATTGAGAAATAATATCTGTGATCACATCACTTAAGTAAATTCATCTTGTCATAGTATCAAGCTATCACAATGAAAAACTATTTCAAGTAAAGTTTGCATCAGCTTTCAAAATTGTGTTTTTACTAACATTATAAACTTGGAACACCCTATAGACTGTATGATCCAAATATTAACTTTATCAGCACTATTATAAGCTCAGTTTTCACAAGCAATTTTGGTGATCCCGACCTACAGTGGGCTCCTTGATAGTTTGGTCAAAAATTTCCTTAACCCAAAAAGTTTTACCAGAACCATTTAATAAAAATGATAAAATATGATGATAAAGATATTAGAAAATAATTTTTTTCAAATGGCTTGAGTTTTTTAAACAAAATATTTGCAATAGTCAATTTATTCTTATACAGAGCTATGCCTAATTCTGGTCATACACAGGAAAATTGTTTTATTGCATCTTAAAAAATTGATGTATTGGCTATTATTTGCTGGCTTATAGTCAGGACCAAGATGAAATGCATGTTGAAGGCTTAACTAACATTGATAGATAATAGTGCAGATAATCTTGGTCTTTAAAAAAGAAGCCTTTTAGCATTGTTTCACACACACACACACACACACACAATCACATTTTTCACAATCATAAGGACATCATAGTCATAATGCTAGGAAAAAGACTAAATGCACTTAATGTCTTTATTTGCTGGGGCAATCAACAAAACATTTAGATTCATCAAAACTAAATTTTAAAAAAAAAGGAAACCGACAGACAATTGTTAATTACTGATGTTGAGAAGTAGCCCTTAAAATGGATAGAGTAATGTTAATATACTGCAAGATTGGAAAACTACCTGTTGGATGATTTAATTAACCATAGGAGCTCATCACAATGATTGGAAAGTATATTTTTCTGCATGGACTTTCAAAATTATCTATCAAGATATTAAAAGCATTAAATTAAATTAGAAACTAGGAAAATACATTACGATTTAGTTGCAAAAGCTTTCACAATTTCAGCCCCCATACCAAAAATCTTTTTTTTTAATCTATAAAAACATTTCCAGAGCAAAAAAAAAAATTTGATTCATTAATTAATGAAGTCATTGTGTAAAAAAAATATCTAAAAAATGTTTTCACAGCCAGATAAATTATCTATTGGTATGATTCTTTAAATCTGAACACGTCACTTTGCACGCAAGTTACATTAAATTGGTGAAAATACACTGGCAAATCAAGAAATAATGCTTTTCAAGCACAGTTTTGTTTCAGGATAAGGAAGAAATGGAATGATATTTGAGTGCAGCTTCAAAAATCTGGAACTCACAGCACTAACGATATGTCAATATCACTGGTCGTTCGACAAGGGGAAACGTGGATCTGCTTACTTCTGCTCTCATTGTACACCTGACCTGGGGCAAAGTCCACAAAATGAGACGCAAGCTGTGCTGAGGAAGTTGATGAGGTTGACACCTGTGATATTGACCTTTTGGTTTTTTGTGGTGACTGCAGTGGAGCAGTGGAATCACTGTCAGAGTCCGTGGGTTCTTTCTCATCTGATCCGTGGTCTGGGAAGTAGGTGGATAAGTCGATCACAAAATATGTAATGTTTAGCTGAAACTTAAGCTTTATATATAACATGACCTATTATGAATGATTTTACACGGCATTACTTGTAAACGTATTTTTTATATGTCAAAGTCTAGAATAGCAACTTGACTTATCTTTTCTTGTTATTACTGATACATTAGTAACTATATATATATTTGCACATAATTCTTTGGGCTAAAATTTATGAGTTTACACATAAAATTCATAACAATGATTGAAGCATGCTCTCTATTGCTTGTGACACCATCATTTAGGTTCATGAGCTTTGAAAGTTATTTGTTTCCTCAGAATAATAAACCAGTGATGGAAATTGTGAATGCATTGTTTAGAAACAATAGATTAAAAATAAAGAAAGATATAAAGCTCATCTTAAACAATTTATATGCCAGTAAAAAGAAATTCAAAAATGTAGGAAACAAAATGTGTACCTTCTAACTGATGTACATATTTGTAGAGATTAACAACTGGAAAGTGTAGAAATCCAGGTTGCATGGGTACTACATCCAGTATTAAATTGTACTTTCCATCTTTAAGAGTAAACACACCTGTTGATGAAAAATCTAAATGTTTATACCTGTAGTAAAAGCACTTCTCTCATACTTACAGCTATCTTATCTTATCTTATCTGTACAGACGCTCCTTCTATGCAGAAGATAATTGCGTCCACAGACCATGACGGATGATCTGTTCACAAGTGATGCAGCTTTGACAGGCAAAGGCTATGAGGGTTCCATGCATTACCCAGCCGCCTAACTAGTGTGGAGGTGGGTGACTCAGGGACGACCTAGGCCCCAGCAACAAATCCTTGCCTTCACATGGATTCCAACCCGTGACCATCAATATGCCAATCGAGCGGGCTGCCACTCGACCCCGTGAATGAGTTTGTAAAAAATAATTCTAGCTGGGATATTATTTTTATAAAATTATTAGGGTTGGTACTGATTAAATAATTTTGTTTGATTAATGGGGACAAAATTTAATCGATTAATCAATTAATTTTTATAAATTTTATAACGCAAATATAGATCCAGTTAAGTCACGATTCATTATTTCTCTTAATCAGTTACGTCATGGTAATTCCATGGCTTCAAAATTTTGAGATATAACACAGAAAATTCGTACTGCTATGCAAGAAATAAGGAAGAAAAACCTTTTTGTTTACGTATGCTAGTCTAAATAAATAATAATAATACGAGGGAAAAGTAGGTAAGTAACAAAAAATTTTATAAATATTTTCTTAAATTTTAATCCATCAAAGTGATTTTAATCGATAATTTCCGCAGCCCTAAAAGTTATATAATTAAATTATTTCATAGGATCCTTTGTGAATGATTGTTTTAGTGTTGCAGTTTAAAATCATCAAAATTTTTATTGTTGGGGGATGGGCTATTTTTTCTAAGCATATTGAAAAGAACAAATGAGTGGCATTTAGAAAAATTTTTGAAAAGGTTAAAAAATTGAGAAATGTCCCTCATTACATTTAGCAAAATGCTTCTGGTTGGATCATTTACACTGATTTATAAATTCTAAATTAATATTAAATATAAATGACTAAAAATATTCTAAACTTATAATTACCAGATGACTTTCCACCTATGGCCCACACAGTTCCATTAGCTTTGACAGAGTATGCCAGTTTGACACTTTCATTTAGATTGACATTTATCAGCTGTTTCACCTTGATATCCAGGATGGCTGCCTCTCCTGTCACACAGGCCTTGTCCTCCTCAATACTGGATACAGTGTAGGACAGAATGTACTGAGTCTGTAACAGCAAGTTTTCATCTAAATAAACACTATTCCCAATTTTTTAAAAATCTACATTAGTTTAAACAGCTATATGCCGATGAGGCACATAAAATAAGTGGTTACCTGAAAATCTTGAATGGAGCAAACATATTCATAAAGATGAGACTGGCAGGAGCTTTGATCCAAAGGACTCGAATAAGAACATGAGAACTTGAGATCCAGGGATGGCAGGATGGGAATGTTGCTGTTAAGTTTCCATAACAACGACATGCTTTGATTCTCATTGACTGGCTACCAAACAAAACAGGTTCATAAATTTTTTTATTATTTACTGTCTCTCATGCTACTTTTCCTTGTTTATAAAATTAACTCTCCGGTAACCAAAACTAAAGGCATTACTTAAATGAAAATAAAATAAATATACCCAGAAAAAACCCACCATGCCTCTGAATAATATAACCCTATATGCTCGTTCCATGGCCCGTTCGTTCATAAGCCAACCCCCACTCTTTTTGGAAGAGAGTAGCATAGACAGTGTGTTACCAGCTCGTAAGCCAAACTTAAGGGTTACTGCGATTTTTTTTTTCTTTGGTAAACAGTGACGAAAGTGAGTACATTAAAATTCATTGTTGAAAACAAATTTTGTAAAACAATTCATTAAAACATGCATAAAAATAAATAAAATGATAAATAAGGTAAGTGTAGATGTTTAATAGTATTGTATAGCTTCTGGAAGAGCAGCTGAATATTGTAGAATGTAGGCAGCGACCTTCAGGATCTACAATAACAACACATATATACATGCAGAAATCACCAATGACCCACTCGTAAGCCGACCCCCCAACATTTTGTTTTAAAAATTCGGCTTTAGAACGAGTATTTATGGTAATATTTTAATGCTGACCAATGTAACACCCCATAATGTTTAGAACGAGTATTTACTGTAATATTTTAATGCTGACCTTTTCAACACCCCATGATTATGACATCAATAAATAAACTTCAAAGTCATTTTCCAGTAACACATAAATTTAAGGTTGACATTCTGCCTCACACAAGTAAAGCAATAGTAGACCAAATCACAATCAGTTGAGATCGATCGTAGTATTGCCATTTATTGCAGTTGTGACATTTTTAAGTATTTCATTCAGCACTAATGTCAGGCACTTTAACTATGTTAATTTAAGGTACCTTTTTTTGTATGACCAAAGTATTAATTTTCATTCTTAATTTTTAATACAGTTCTGCAAACTATTTGAAATGTAAAAAAACCAGAAAAATATATGATACAGAGGTACTCAGCAGAGTATTCATTATTCCCCATTCTAATTTAATACATAATGTATGATTAGAATTAGACCAAGCAATCAACTGACCCAAATTTATTATCTTAACTTACCAAAATTTGATCTGGCCTGTTCAAAAGAATCAGCTCCACATCAGGACAGTTGGGGGCTAGCAGACTTGGGGTGTATAAAGTAAAATCTGCTTTTGTGGTACCATGAATAATCAGTTGAAAATATTTCCTTAAAAGAAATTAAAAAAAACAGACCAATAATGAGACAAAAAGAGAAGAATTCAAATGAGGCTTTCATGACATCCTATCGAGTACACACAAATGATCAATAATAAATTAATGGAAGTATAAACATTTTGGGAAAATAAAGTTTTAAAATTGCTTATTTAGAGTTTCACAAATAGTAGTTCACGTTTTAGTGCATTTGATTTGGATATTATAGAAAGTGTTCCCATAAACAGTTAACCAGTCCTTGTGCCTAACTGAGTTTGATACATTCTATTGCTGGTTATCAGAATTAAGGAAAAACACCTCCTTATTGCTGACGTATGGTTATCTTTTTTTTTTTAAACAGTTAACTGCTCCTCAAAAACGAGTTGTCTGAACAACCTTAATAGAAAATATATTATGGAAAATGTATTATTTTTTCCATCTCTGGAATTTTCTATATAATGCAGCATTAAAAAATGGACTTTTATAATGGTGTAAATTTCATACCTAGGAGAATGGGAACAAGATCTTACAAATCTTAAATGATAACTAAATTGTTTCAATGTATGTTATCTGTATTAGTTGTGTTTTTTTAGCATGACATAATGCTTTCTTACAATCAGACATGCCTCCTGGATTGACAAAACATGTAGATATTAATTGAAAATTCTTACAAACCGACCAGGGTTAAGCCTGAAATGACTCACTGTTTTCCACAAGTAAAAACTTTGTGTGTCACACGGAAGGGATGAATGAATTCAATTTGTTTTGTCAATGTATGATCCCAATCTTTCACTGTAACTGATAACTGTTCAATGGAGCCAGGTTATGAAATGAAATTTAAAAATTGTTTAGGATATTGGTAGATAAGGTTAAAGATGATGTGGTAAAAAAAAAAGTAGATGAATAATAAATAAGACAATATTTATGGAACAATCCTTATGCGTTTAGTCTCAGTCATTTTCATCTTTAGATTCCTACCTTGCTATATTGGTTCAAGTCATTCTCATCCTTAGATTCCTACCTTGCTATATTGGCTCAAGTCATTCTCATCTTTAGATTCCTACCTTGCTATATTGGTTCAAGTCATTCTCATCTTTAGATTCCTACCTTGCTATAATGGTTCAAGTCATTCTCATCTTTAGATTCCTACCTTGCTATATTGGTTCAAGTCATTCTCATCTTTAGATTCCTACCTTGCTAAGATTCCTACCTTGCTATATTGGTTCAAGTCATTCTCATCTTTAGATTCCTACCTTGCTATATTGGTTCAAGTCATTCTCATCTTTAATACTCATAAAAACAAGCACAGGGACATCTTGACTCTCATGGCACTCCATGGCCTTAAGGGACACATCCGTTGACTTGTCAGATGAAGTGATGCTAAAGTGAGGGGCAGTTGAAAAGGTCAAGGTTGAATCCTCTTTTAAGCTGTAACTACCAGACGTGAAGGTCAAAATGCCTTTTTGCTCTATGCCAGAAATGAAGTGATCTATAAAGGAGAATTGTTATATTAAACTCCAGTAGCTATACACCACAGGAAATCAATAAATGAACACTGTCAAAACTATATATCACAAGACAACATTAAAGTATTAAATTTATTTAATTATGGCAGTGATGGCATTTAATGGCATTTTAAAAAATTTTGCTTTTAGAACATTGCTCTTTTTAAAAAAATGAAGTAATTGGCATAAAGGCAAGAACTGACCCATGCTTTTTGGTTTAAGCTGGAACTCAGGTGAGATGCTCAAAACTTTAAAGTAAACACCAGGTGAGGTTAGTGGCTTCAGAAGATCAAGAACCTTGATGCTAAAACACATCTGACTCAAGCAGAAAATACCCTTTTCCTTCACCTGAAAGGAAAGAAATTATATAACTAATAGCAGACTAGACAACTGGAGCTCCTATCAAAATTGACCAAACTGAACACAATTTTGGATTTCAATCTATCATCAGCATTTAAAGAAATTCAAAAGCCTCACAATTGATTTCATAAAAACCAATTTATTTACTAATTAACTCTTAGTGTGCCATAAGGCTTTCGGAAAACTTCCGCCTCAGTGCCATAAGAATTTTCCAAATAGCGTTCAACCGGTTGTGAAATTTAAAAAATTGCGTAAAATCCATTTATATTATTATTGTCATACTGACGTCATCTTTTAGGATAAGAATGGTTATTTTATGAATCCCAAAGACCGTTTGGCGTTTAAAACTATTTTTACCTGTAGTTTAGTACTATTACTTTAGTAATAAAGTATAGCAAATTCGCATTTTTGAAAAAAAAATAATAAAAACTTCTAAAAAACTTCGCGAATTGAGCGATAACACTAGCAAGGGAAACAGCCGCCATTGCAGAAAGTCAAAAACATCGTTTTTCACACACTGAAGAGTTTTTATTTTCTGTAATTTGGTTTCTAAAGAGAGTTCTATCGAGTCGCGCATTATCGCGCTTTGGTAAAAAATGGTAAACCGCGGATTAATGCACTTTGGCACATTAAGAGTTAAACAAAAATCCCTCAAACAACACTGTGCTATATTACACCTATATCAAATGTTTCACCTGTGTTTTAAATGTAAGAGAGTTGTGACCAGGCTGCAGAGTTACACAGCTTTGACTAAAACAAGTTGAGTAATCTTCCTTGTGGATGGCTGCGGCATTGTGGGTAGATCCTGCACTGTCTGACCTCTTCAGCAGTTGGTGGGCATTGTTGCATACTATGGCGCAAGAAACTAGCCTCCCTTTTGTTTTCTCAACATTCACATGAAAGTCCAACTGGCTTGGAAGGTTTTTTGATATTGGCTATCACAGGATAAGAACAGTAGAATTATAAGCAAAAAGGTATTTATTTTGCATGTAACATTACATGTGCTTTAATGAAAAATCAAAATTTCTTATAATGTAAATAGTTTTTGATAAATTATGTTATTTTAAATAAGTAATTTAAAAACAGTAAAATAAAAATACTTAATATTTTAATTAAATATCCTGTATCTCTATATCGATGGCAATTATCTTTGTAACGAAATATTGATGTTATAGAAATATCATGACATATAAACTCTTTAAAATATTCTACCCTATGAAATATATCTCCCATGAAAGTAATTTAATAAGTTCCAAAATTTTATTTTAAATTAAAAAACTGGTTTCAAAATTTTTAGGGACAAATAATTTTTTGTGTACATCAGTCCATTATGTGTCATCACCTTAAACAGTTAACTTCATTATTGGTATAAAATATATAAGCATTTTAAAGAAAATCTAAAACAGAGTTTTCAAACTGATAACATCATGGCATGTCAAGATACGGTCATCAATATAATATTCAAACAAACTGTTTACCTCCTCATACTTTTACTGAAGAAGAATAATCATAATGTGTTACGTGCCTCTATTTTCTGTGACATATACCAGGCTATCAGACAAAACAATAGGCCACCTTTCTTGGTTCTTCTATCGTCTAGTGTTTCAAGGTTTATGATTCAACTAATGTTGTTATTCTTGTCAGTTTTGAATATTCTCCAGTAATCAATCTGACAAATCTTTTTTGCATTCTTTAATTTTATCAATGTTTTCTTCTCATACAGAAGATGCATATTCTAGTATAGGTCTCACCAGGGTGAGGTAGCATTTTAGTTTTACATCTTTATTACATCAGTAAAAGTTTCTTTTTATAAAGCCTAAGGTTTTCTTTGATTTTTTAACCCATTTGATACGTCAAAATGTTTCAATGGAACGCATTAAACTTTTGGGACAAATAATTCATTCAACCTGATGATTTTAAACTTAAAAACTCTGCTTTGCTATTTATCAAAACTATATCATGCTGCATATCTAAATTTAGGTAAGCTAATTGAAAAAGGATTCAGTTTCTACTACTAAATAGCAAGACAAAATAACTTAAAGATCAATTTTAGGGAAATTATTGCATTTTTATGTTTAAAAAAAAAGGAATACAAAATTATTTTTTTGGCTTTAAAAAATATATATAGTAATATGGATCACTATCGACACTATTCAGATTTATTGTCATGTAAACTTGAATAGTCCAAACAAATCAATTTACTTGCTTCATCGGCAGTAATAGATAGAAATATTAATCGATTAGAACTAGGGCTAACTAGAATTAGTATTCGATCATGCAATTTCAAATAGCTGTTTTTTTAAAACAAAATTTTAACAGCAAAAAAATGCACAGAATGCAGTAAACAAGAATGCATTCAGCACAGCGGGACAGATAAATGATAATAAGCTTTCCCGCTTGTCGCCGAACAAACCTGCTATGTTCTTGAAAAAGAATTTGGGTATGAAAAACAGTTAATTTTTCAAAACTTAAAAATTAAAGAAACAAACTACAAACTTAAAGGTAACAAGTACTGCTGAGTACCATGTTACAACTTACTCGTAACTAACAACTATTTTATCTACTCAAGCCAATAAACTATTTCCATTGTTAAGGTTTATATATTAATTTTATGTTAAAAAATAATAAGTTTAAGTTAAATTTGTAATGATTAGTTTATACTATAAACTTGTTAGTTAACCAGGAGTCTTGGAGACTGGGACAGACTGAGTGTTGACTTTGTTTTTAACTTATTTGTCATTGAGTAGTACGTTGACAGTGGTCAAACATTCAAAAATTGCAATTCAGTATTTACATTTAAACAATTTACTTACATGATATAAGTTATATTATTATAATAATTTAATATTCTTTGTTGTTTTTTCCGCTGAACTTAAAATGGCAGTTGCAATTGTGATTTAATATGCAAACTTAAAAATAAAATTTTTGCTTGTCTCAGGTGTTACATCTTATTCAGTCTTATAGTTTTAAAATTCTAGTCTATTGTGAATATTATAGTTATACAAAATAAGTTAAGTACAAGTTAGGTTAAAAAGTTTCTAGTATAGATATTATTTTACTTCCTAAGATAACAAATTCGCTTGGTACACACTACAAAGTTCGATGAACTTCGTTCAAGTTTGTTCATTTAATTCATTGTTAAATGTTCATTACTGACTTTGAAAGTGTCACAGATTGTCATTGTAGATAACAGATTCGCTTCATTTGTTAGATAATAAATATTTTAATAAATAGTATTTAATTGAGTAATATAAAGTACACCCTATTAGCTCTTACAATTAAATGGGGAGATATCCTTCGGGATCTGGCAAAAAGTAAAAAACCATTTCCGCCTGATCCCTACTTTTTATATATGATACCTAAGTGTCTCCTGGTATATTAACTCAATAGCTCCTGAAGGGCTACTTCCGTATCTATTCCACATTCCGGACAAAAGGGAAGCAACTTCGTTAAGTTTCTGATTTCATTATCAAAATGCTTTTCTTTTCTAAAGATATTCATTTATCTTAAAAAATAAAATGATTAACACATCCAGGAATGAATTAAGTTTAATAATAATGTAACGTGCACTACGAAATAATGACGATTAAGGACCGATATAGCGATTTCCGACACCTCGGGTAAATACACACTCGATAGAGACGCGTCATGGATCGAAAGTGAAAGCAGATAAAAACATCCGGTAATTTTTATTGAAATCTCGTAGAATCACACAAAAGCCGGAAGTCTCGAGGAAAGCGAGATTTCGATACTATTTTTAACTAAAAATGCGAGAGTGCGTTGCTATGCAAACAGACGCATTTGGACGCATCCGTACGGACCCCTATAATGACGCATTTAGTCGCATCAGGAGCTAATGAGTTAAGTTTATATATTTACATGATCTCTTTAAAAAATACCAACCTGAAAATTTAACATTTTGTCAATAATAATGTGAGTACCACTAGGCTGCCGCCTGTGCCTCATGCTGAGTGTACTCTGTTGATGCTGTTGTTGTTGCTGGTGATCAACAAATTCCAAGGCTTCAGACTCTGTGCATTTTCTAATGGATATCTGAATCAGAATATGACCCAAAAAAAAAAACTTCTTTATTTAAATATAAGGGATCACGTTTTTAATCAGGAAAAACGGAGAGGATAGAAAGTTTGATAAAATTTGTGTAAAGGGATTTCATGAAATACATTGTGTATTTTAGGATTCGAAAATGTTCTTGGTAAAATCTGGTCAATAACATTTGCATTCCCAACCCCATTTTAAACAGAAAATAATTTCTCTGTGCCTACTTGTATTTTAGTAAAAGTAACACTTTGTGGAAAATTACTGCACAGATCCAGACAGAGGGTCAACTCATCGTTCAGACTGACTGATTGTTTGCTCAGGGTAATGTCCTCTATAAATATTGCTTGTGAGGCTCTCATTTCAGTACTGTTTCCTAAAGACCAAAAAAAAATAATTACACAATTACTAAATAAATATTGCTTGTGAGGTTCTTATTTCAGTACTGTTTCCTAAAGACCAAAACAAAAAAAATTATACTAATATTAAATAAATATTTAAAAAATGAGCCCAATCCTTGTCCTAACTCTTTCGCTGCGGAATTTTTTTAACGAAAAAATGTACATTATTTTCAAAAGTAAAAAAAAAATGAGAGGTTGTGTTTTTAACAAAAATATTTAAAATATTATTTTTAGGTTTATAGGGATAAATTTGGTATCAAATGAAAGGTAGTTAAATGTACTGTGCGTTTTTTGAACTTGTTTCTTTGGTTTAAATAAAAAAACTAACATAAAAGAAACTAAAAATGTACAAATATGACAACAAAAATCACTAAATTCAGGGGGAAAAAATTCTCAGAAGGCAAATTTATGTTAGTGCTCCATAAAATCATAAAATTTAATGCAAAAATCAAATATGAAACACAAATAGGCATTTTTATGTTTATAAATGTACAAAAGAACCACAAAAATTAATTTTGAATTATGTCTCATTTTTATAAGATAGCCAAAGATAGCTTGGGTAGCCTTAGCAACACTATTGATCAACAAAAAAACAGCGAAGAAAATAAAATAAATAATGCTTCAAATGAAAGCAAATACACCTCCCCTACGTTCATAAACAAGGAAGTACCACTCTTCTTTCTTAAAGTCTAATTTAAAAATAGCTCTTAAAAAGTTTAGCCGAGAAATAGCAAAGAAACAAACATGATAGTGAAACAACACACAGTGCGTTGGTCCGTGCTTTTGAGCAAGGCGGATGAACGCAGTGTGCGTTGTTCCGCATCGAAAGAGTTAAGAATAAAATTATCAATAATTGAAAGAAAAATAATAACCATACAGTTACTGGAATTTGAACACTTTATGCTTGTCATTTTTACTTAAATCTTCTTATAGTTCATAGTTCAAATAGTTTTTTTTTTTTGGGGGGGGGGGGGGCCGGTTCAAATTATATTATGCAAAACATTACCAGTATACAGTTGTTCTCGAAACCATAATTGAAATATTAAGAGTGACACTTCTCTTATATGTGTTTATAGTTTATGTCATCAATGTATGTACTAGAGATAGATGGTGTGAATAGGGTTTTAAAGGCACAAGAGATCCAACTTGATGAGCAATATACCTGTCATCTCCTCTAAGGTGTTCATGGCCTCTTGAAAATATTTTGACCTGTCACTTAAGGGGATGTGAGGACTGCAGGCAATGTGACAGGAAGTCTTGAGGAACCTTCAGGAATGACAATATAATATACTTTAAATGCTGTATGAATAAATCCAAGTCAACAAGAAAAGTCCTAATGAATAGAAAATCTTTTCATGTCCTATTATTCTATATTACCTAGAAAAAGTATTATCATTAAAGGTATTTTTAATGCTTATAATTATAGTATGACCAAGTAATTACCACAATGCTTGTTCTGTCCATGTATACCTCTACTGCTCATAATTACCACAATGATTGTTCTGTCCATGTATATACAGCTCATATTTTAATAAAAATACCTGTCAGGTTCCTGCAGTAACCTCTGACAATCAGCCAACAGTAACATAGTCCCATCGGCCAAGTGGTGCCAATTTTCTTGTTGGTACATCTTGATGGAATCTAGGAGAAAATTCTCAGCTTTTTGGGGTTCCTTAATTTTCCTAGACAAAAAAAAAAAGATGTATTATTTTAAGAAAGGAAATGTTTATTTCTCTTCGGACCACTTTTGTTAACACATTGTCACAAGCGTCCTAATTAAGTAGATCTGGACCACTTACTCCAAGATTACGGGTGTGCCAGATCCGTTTTTTCCAACCGGATCTGGATTTTCTTATGCGAAATCCGCCGGATCCGGATTCCATATTTTTCCAGATTATTTCGGATTCCGGATTTTGGCTGTTTCTATTTATATTAATTATAGTCTGTGTCTCATAAAGACAAAGAAAGCTATAAAAGCATATGACCCCGTGACCTATGGCATTTTCTGATCACCGGTTTCAGGCATTCAAAAACTTATCGGCGCATGCCGCTTAGTGAAGTGCATGTACCTATATTACGATAGGTATTTGAAAGACTTAGCAAATATCTCGGTTTATTAATCGGCCCACAAATGAGAGTTCGGTCTTTTAGTGACAGTTTTCCTGCTAGTCAAAGGCATTTGATTATCACATTAATAGTACGGCGAGTGTGGCTCAAACACTATTTTAACAGAAAAAACGGGGAGGGGAAACGTGTGCGTCGCAAAATTCAATTATTCTGGCGAGTTGGCGATAGAAAAATAATGTTTTTTAAAACTAAAATTCCATTTTATCACCATTGTTTACTCTGTAGCTTTATAATTTTATTATTAATTTTAAAGCACGATTTGACTAAGCTGACCGGCATCACACACAAGAGAGGTAAACATGACGTCACAACAACTGGGCGAGGCCTTGGTTTTTGAAACCATCATATATTCAGCTTAAGTAATTTATAACAGCTGAGCGTCGCGGCTACATCATACCGTCGTTTAAGCCAAAGAGCGTTAGGTAACCAAGTGGTAACCCACCAGCCAATCAGAGATAGCGCAATGTCCCTAAAAGTATTCATAGATAGGCTAGGTCAGCACAGGCCTGCTGCCTTGATGCAATTTGATGGACGCCTGCCGTGCTCGGTAGGGTGGCGGGCTGGCGGCCAGGCGCTTGGGCAGTATAGTTGCTTATTATTTCTGTTACAACGTCATTGGTGATTGCAGTTAAAATGACGTCAGGAATAATAATTACTCATCCCCACACTATCATGTATGGGATTGGGCCGATTGGCCACTATTAGCGGTGCTGACACTAGCCTCTGGTATGTTCGGAATATTAAACATTAAACAAGCTCAACGCTCGAAACAATTGTTAAATGTATTGTGATCGTGTGGAATTCGGGAAAGAGAATTACTTTTATTTCAGATTATGATCCGGTGAGTCACAAAATCTGGCAAATTCCAAAATCCGGTATATTTCGGATTCCGGTTGTTCCGGATACATGTAAATCCGGCGGAACTGGATTTCACCGGATTGTGCAAAATCCGGCGGAACCGGATTCCGGCACACCCCTATCCAAGATTCTTATAATTTTCTATCACACAAGAAATAACTAAAACAAACTTTTATGATACACAAACAACCTCTAAACTCCTACACACATTCCAATGATGCCAACAAAAAAAAACCTCCTTTCTCACACTTTTGCACCAACTAACCACTAACGTGACCGCCAAACAGACCACTGTGCACAGCTCACAACAAAGTTACAAGAGAAAATTGATAATCTGTGACACACATGACAGAGCACAAATTAAATTATGACTCTTATTTTATCTTTTTATTTTAATTATGTATAGATTACTGTGAATGTATTTTAAAAATTTTTTAACACAATTATATTATGTTTGTTATTTAGCTAGATAATATCAAGTTAGCATATTCACATTTACATAATTATCAACGCTGTGATTTCTTACATATAAAAATCAGCCAATTCCATTCCTATCATTCGAGCAGAACGATATCTGCCGATATACTTGTAGGTGCCCATGGCTTGTTCGCACATTTCCTTGCAAAATTGAAAAACATAATCACATAATAGACATAATCTTCTGCATTAAAAAAATATGTTATTGGGGAGACATTCAGACAGTTATGTACACGCTTAGAAATTAACCACTTTATGAGATTTTTTGCATGCCTTTGGGATCTATTAAAATTCAACAGTCTGTAAAATTTATAACTCAATACTGTCAATTTAAAATACCAAACAATAAGAATTGGGCATAATTAGCATTTCAATGTTGACTTGTATTTTCAAAATATGTTAGAGATCAGATAGTACAGTGTAGTAACAGCATTACAATAACTTTTCATTTAAGAACATTTTCAACAAGTGTGACAAATTTTTAAGACTGGACGATTTCTAAGTTTAGTAGAAGTAACCCATATAAAAAATGTGGATGTGGACCTGTATAGAGTGTCAGGATAACATTATAGAGTTATTGGGTTTTCCCTGACATGTCAATGTTGTTACTTGTGTTTGGTGCGGTGCGCACGGTATGAAAGAGTATGACATAATAGTGTGAACGTGACGTAGTGAGAAGGAGTTGTTGTTGTGAGAGAGATAGAGGTCGGTTGGTATATGGAGGAACCTTCGACCTGCAGTACACAAGGGATACACGAGTTGTAGCGTTGCCCAGAGTTCGTCTGTTGGACTGAGAGTTGTTGATGTGATGTTAAGACGCATGGAGTTGTACTACGATTAATAAAGATTGCTGTTAGTACAAGGACTTTGTGTTCGGTCTTTGTGCGCAAGTTGGCGGTGAAGTAACGATCATAGCCCCTAGACAACGAATCACGACATTGGTGAAGTAACGATCATAACCCCTAGACAACGAATCACGACATAGAGACAATATTGTAATCTTAGTTTATATATGATTTTAAGTCACCATAACATCTTTTCTAATAAGAAGTTTGGTTTATATGGCGCTTTGTCATAAAAACACAAGGCGATGCTGCACATAATTGAAGAACTATAGGGCATACAAAACAATGGTATGGTAAAAATCTGACAATGTGACACATTTTTGATGACGTTATAATATTTATACATTTGATTTTTTCTTTGATTTTTCGGGGAGGAATGGGTTGGTTATGTTAAACAAAATAACCATGCAAAAAGGAGGGATGACAATTTTAGCTTTTTTTAAAATGTGAGGCCCCAGAATTATGCTATAAATATTTACCAAATAATGTCTTTTAAATGACTCTGGTGAAGATAGTGACTCTCTCAGCTTGTCCACTGGTTTTTGATCTGTGTGGGCTTTTGATTCATGAAAATATTAAAAACAAATATAACACATATATTTTGTTGTCATTAGGGCTGTCAATATTGTTGAAAAATGCTGCCCGGGTACCCGTCAAAACTTTGAACGGGTACCCGGGTTACCCGTTCGAAAGTCCTCAAAAATTTCGTTAATGTGCCCGCTATTACTACCATTAGCCTTTTACTGCTTTGTTTATTGTTGAAATGCAAATATTGATGTAATGAGTAAACTATTGTAAAATGATGACATTGAAATACTACTTTGCTATTGTAGTACAGTGGTGTAAAAACAGTGAGCAAAGGGGTGCTAAGGTTTTTTGAGTGGGGGAGGGGTGGGGTTGTATGATGATATGGCGGGTTATTTTTAGTTCATAGCTGTAGCTGACACCTGTTTTAGTTAACTTAACTTTTCAGGACTTGCCCCTACTTATTGGACCCATCCCCAGTATTTATTTTTGCAATACAGTAAAGATATTCAATGATTCAAATATGATTTAATAAATAAAAAATAAAAATTTACCCCTCCTCCCCAGAATATAGCAGGTGTTTATTTCTTTTAAAGTATAGTGGGGATAGGATTAAAGATACATGTTAGTGGGGGGGGTAGATAAAATAAATTGGCGCGTCTCAATCGCAACGATGAGCGGCGTATTTCAAAGCCAAGATCATTTCTAGCCAATCCTAGTTATCACTCTTGTGTCCTATTTTGTGTCATACTGAAAGGACAGACCCACCCCCACCATGTATTTTTGTTCTTATAGTGAAAATCATTCAACGATTGAAATATTTTTTAAAAGTATTTGGTGGAGAAAGGAGTGGAGACACGTGTGTGTCGGTGTGTGTGTGTGGGGGGGCATTGGCTTGCTCGATCGGTATCAACGATGAGCGGCGTATTTCAAAGCCAATGCGAAGGTCGTCTCTAGCCCTTCCTAGTTAATAGTAGTTATCGGTGGTGTGTTTTAGTTCTATTTTCCTTACTTGAACAATTCAAAGAACTAAAACCTTTTTTGTTTTAAAGGATTTTTGTTTCATGTTCCTGGTAAAAAAAAAAAGTATATCAAAATACTTTGTAGTTTGTCGGGACTGTGTTTTATTTCCCTTTTTAAGCATTTTCATCTTAATACGCATTTCACCGTATTTATTTCAAACAAAATGTTTTAATTTGATAAATTATTCGCGAGCCGAAATTTGAACACAGAAGAGCCACAGTTTAAACACCGGTGTTAAAGATATTGTCGTAATATTTTTACGGGTACTCGGGAGCCATTTTACAACCCGGGTAATTTCTCGGCAACGGGTACCCGGGTCCCCGTTGACAGGCCTAGTTGTCATACACAAAACTTAAAAACGTGAGGTGCCTCATTTAATAGTAACTGCTGCAATAGAGTTCCTAATATAAATATTGCTTAAAATAACAGCTGAAAGTTGTAGCATATGGAAATAAAGCTGGAATATTAATTTGATAATTTTTACCATAAGATGTAAGAGCAAAAAAATGAAGGGAAAAAACAACTCACGAATAGTTTCAATAGATAATCCCATCCCAGCAACCAGGTCAACAACAAGACTGAGCTGGGCAGATGAGGGCTCTAGGCCAGGCATTAAACTACATAAATGGCCAAGTTCTCTCAACTGCAAAATTTAAGGTATTTTATAACAAAATTTAAAAATTAACACATAAAATTGTCAAGTTTTTACATCCATCATGAAGATTAAAATGTTTGATGAAGCCTAAGCTAATTTTTGTATAATATTCATTCACAAAGTGATAAAGAAGAATTCAGGTTTTATGTTTTGGATGTCGAATTATCAGATAAAGATAAAAAAGCAAACAAAAAAAAACACACAACCCCACAGTCAAGAAATCAATGGATACCTTTTTATGAGCAAAATCCCAAAGATTGGCTGTGTAGAGGGCAAACTTTTCATCCAATTGTGATGGTTTGTGTAGATCACATGCATGAAGAACTTCTAAGCAGCCCAGGAAACCCCAGCAACAGATAGCACCACTTGGAGCTTCAATCTGCCAAACAAAGACAATAGTTAAAAGTGTTGTACAAATTTATAGAAAAATGTATTGCTTTTCTATACACGTTTTTTAAGACTAAATCTGTTATTGATAATTGAGGAGTCCACATGCAAAAGATTTTGGTGGGGAAAGGAGTTACTGCCCTTTTCTGGTTAAATAGTAAAACTCTTACAGCATTCTGGTCATTTAAAACCTTCTTAATGTGCTGTATTTTATTGTTAAAAATATGAAACGCTTGGAAAATACCTTCCTTAAAAAATAAAAAAATAAAGTGACAGCAGGTTTTGCAAGTGGACCCCTCAAATATAGGAGAGGGTGGAGACAATATTGAAATTAGAGCGTATGCCAAAAACATTAAAAGGTGATACAGTGAACAACAATAATATGACTGTGCACAAGGGACAAGAGAACTAACCTCTAAAGCTTTCATCTCAACTACAGTGTTGTACAAGTAGTCCATAGCTCTCATAGCAACCTCCCAGGCTCTGCCCATCTGGAATAGTAAGGCTGCCTGCCTTGAGAAAAGGTAGTTGCGAAACTGCAAAAGACTAGCATTGTTCTGCTTCACTTCTTCTCTCAAGTCTAGGTCTAAGGGCTTGGCCAATGAAACTCCAGCCCAACAAGTGCATGAAATCATGAGATGGGTCAGCCATTTAACAGTATCTGTAAACAACAGAATGTTATAAATCAATTAGGGCTGCGGAAATTATTGTTAAAAATAATTTTAATCAATAAATGGAGATTAAAATTAGGCAAAATATGTGAGGTAATAATGTACATTTAGTAATAAATAATGAATTATTAATAATTAACATTAGTTTCCTTTTTTTTACATACAAAAGTCTCCATTTAAAAAAAAAGATTTTCAAAGTGTAAACTAAAAAATAGGACGTTTCATAAGGAAAATTGTATAAAAAATTAAACATTGTTTTGACTTAATTAACAAAATAAAAATTTAAATTTATTGACTTTATAATGAACTACTAATATTTAAATCAATATATTTTAATTGCCTGTTTTTGTTACTTCCCTTGAAATTTTTAGTTTAAGCTTTTATCAAAATTATCGATTAAGTATTTGGTAATTTTTCAAAAGTTAACGATTAAGTTTAATTTAATCGATAACAGCCCTAAAATCAATATATTGGTATCAAATTATCAAAGTAATGAAATGACAACAGGAAAATTAAACCCATGATTATGTTATCGACTGACAAAAAAATTTAACATGTCCAACAACAGCATAAAAATTTACTGTACATACTCAAATATAAGGCCATCTTGGGTATAAGACAACCCCCCAATTTGAGACTTGAAAAGTGGAATTTTAAGATTTATTTTATTATTTTTTATGACATTTATGGTGTTACTGAAAATTTAAAAATAAGTTATGCGAGTAAAAGTCGACCCCCTGATTTGGGCCTCAAAGTGTATACTCGAGTGTATATATGGTAATTAATTGTCAGTTTACTTGTCAAAATCATTAGGCTCCATACTATTTACAATGATTCATGCTCGCAACACTTGCCTCCATTGGCAAAATTTTCTACAAACTGATCAAACATGGCATCTAATTCATCATACTGTATCAGGGCATCTTCCTTCAGACCCAGCATCTCCAACATGAAAGCCAGCTCTTCCTGTAGACAAATTCATTTTCTTCAAAGAACTTTTCACAAATATCTTTGAACAATTTAATATGGTTCATAAACTAAGCAGTGCTTCATACAATAATCAATTATAATACTTGAATATAATTATAGCATAGTAATGAACATAACAAAAAATCTCTGTAATACAAATTTCAACACAAAAAAATATAAAAGGAAATTTGAGAATTAAACTTTTGTGTTCTGTTGAAATTTTTTATAA
Source organism: Radix auricularia (assembly GCA_002072015.1). Classification (NCBI taxonomy): domain Eukaryota; kingdom Metazoa; phylum Mollusca; class Gastropoda; family Lymnaeidae; genus Radix; species Radix auricularia. The sequence goes on along the minus strand of MUZC01000439.1, from coordinate 46,013 downwards.
TTGAAATTATTATCCAATAACTCTCACAGAGAGATTTTTTAAAAATTCTCACTGTTATAATACCTGACAAATAAAATAAGAAAAATAGTTCCAGCCTAGTTCGTTTCGCTTCTCTCTGCGGGTTCGCATGTTTCCTTCATACTTATTTAAATGGCTGTCAAAAGCTTGCAGCAGTAAGTTTCTCATTTTTTGAAAAAGTTGTGACCAGGATTCTGAGGATTTTGAGTCAAGTTTGTTGGGCTCTGTTAGCTGTACACACCTGTCAAATTATAATTTGAAACAAACTTAGAAGTTTCCTGGGCTCAAACTTTTTGCAAGGAAAGGAATTTGGGAGTTAAAAACATTTTAGTGTATGCTTATTTTCTCTAAACTAAAAAAGCAGCATTGTTTTGTACGAGTAACATCCTTTCTCTTTTTTGATAATAATGTATTCTTTAGTTGTTATTTGGTGTTTTCTGGGTCCCATACTTGTTTAACATTTAATGCCCCAAAGCGGGGTAATGCGCGCTTTGTCTCTAATCCTAAAGTGCAGCTCGATAGCATTCTCTTTAGTAATGAAATTATAAAAACTCGAAAATTAGTGATGGATTTAGTCGACTCATGGAAATGGCTGTATTTGCTTTTGGAAGTTTTTTCCTCGTTTCGCGAAGTTTTGTGGTAGTTTTTACGTGGTTTTTTTTTTTGTGATGAAGTAATTTTGCTATACTTTTTGCTTTACTTTAGTAAAAGTACTAAACTACAGGTAAAAATAGTATTAAACTCAAGCCAGACCTTTGGATATGTAAAATAGCCATTCTTATCCTAAAGGATGAAGTCAGTTGGACAATAATATAAATACATTTTCAGCATTTTCTTAAAATTCATAACCAGTTGATCACAATAAATGTGAAATCCTTACAGGACTGAGGCGGAAGTTTACAGAAAACCTTATGGGGCTTCAAACTTTAACTCGACTTCCTTATCAAATATACAAAGGACTTTTATCTTTATAACAGAACAAGGCACCACAAACAAATATGTGGGAAATCTAAAATAATGAGTTAGATATTAAAAAAAACAAGGACAAAAATCAACAAAACAAATTATTCCACTTCATTTTGGTACCTCTCTGGATGTTTGCTGCAAAAATCACTTTTCACTTTATCAATGACCGATGACCGTGGTAGAAGTTTTGCCTTGACTTTACTCTCTTCACTACTGACAACCACAATAAGCCAATCAGGTATATTTCTGAGTTTCAAGGCACTGTGCCACTCAGCTATTTCATCTTTTACTGACTGCTTGTATCCCTCTACATCCTTTTTGGGGTTTTTTTTTTTTTTTGGAAGAGAAATATTTTATCAGTAAGAATTATAAAATTTGACCACTGCACTAAAAGGTGCTATAATTCCTTTTAAAAACATCTTAGTCAAATTTAATCAATCTTAGGAATAACTAACTAAAGAAAAATATACCATGCATTTAAACTTACACAGTCAGTCCAGAAGATATGAAAATATGGACGACTAACAAGAGTCTTTTCCTCTTGGTCTGGGAGAATATCTGCATCATATGGCACAAAACTGGCTTCAAGGTTTAGGGTTCTGGGACCTCGACCATAAGATCTAAAACATGTCAATTTCACAGTAAAAAATATTTTTTATAGTTTTATTTTTTATTTTTTAGGAAATAAAATTTTATATATTACTAGCAGACCTGTCGTGCGTTGCAACGATCTTAGTAAAAATGTATAAATGTAAAGAAACCAAGGAGTGTTACGCTTTAACAACAATTATGCCAGAAACCTTCAAGGAAGTGTGTTAAAAAAATTCAAAGTTTCATAGCAATCAGATAAATAAATCAATAATAAAAAGCTTACAAAAGAAGAAACGATATTAACGACCCCGGCCCAAAAATAAGTGATAATTTATCTTTTTTATTGCCATTGTACTCAAACTATATTTCTCAACGAGCAAAATACCCGTGCTACGCTACGGGGTAGGCAAAATAATAATAACTTTATTTGGTATTGGGTCTCAAATTCTCCTTAAAAATTAATGTAAACGTATCTGGAAATTAGGGTAGTGATAAATCAAACCCCTTCTTAATAAAAACAACGAATTGTGTGTCGAGAAAAATAGAGATATTATTAATTTAAATATTACCCATCAATTTTGGTATTTCTGCTTTAATATAGCATCATCATTATCATCCGTGGCTCTACAGCCCTAGTAGGGCCCTGGCTTATACTTATAATGTTTGTGAATATTGTGGCTTGGGGGAGTGGAAAATATGGCTTATTTGTTTTAAAGGCACATGTTCCTTTAACTTGAATAAAAACGTAAGAACAGTGCTGCTTTTTAAGAAAATGGTGAGAAATTGATCTCCTTATAAATTTTATGTCAATCATTGTATATATTCCTGCTAGGGCTGTTATCGATTAAATTAAATTTAATCGTTAACTTTTGAAAAATTACCGATTAATTAATCGATAATTTTGTTAAGCTAAAAATAAAGTATATGACGTCATTAAACTGAAAATTTCAAGGGAAGTAATTAAAACAGGCTATTGGTATTATCATTAGGTTATTTTTAAAACAGTTAGCACTGAAAACAAGTTAAATAACGTATTAAAGTTGAGAAACTTGAATGAAAATTTCAAATTAATTCTATAAATATAAAAGTAATACAGCTGTATAGAAATTGTTTGATGAAAAACATAAAGATCATCTTTTTATCCAAAGTGGTTCGAAAGCTATGATTTTTTTTCCTAAGACCTCATAATCTCTTTTTTCACTATTTCATTTTCCTTCATATTTTGTGCCCTTTATTGCATTTTTTAAAATAACCTAAGTATTTAATTTAATTAAATTTAAAACACGTACTATTGTTAGGGGATATATTTAAAAATTAGTAGTTCAATATAGTGTCAATGAATTTAAAAAATGTTATTGTTTAATAGTTAAAAACAATGTTTTTTTTTATATCATTGTCCTTATAAAACAGGTTATTTTAAAGTATACTCATAATGAACATTCATAACGGAGAAGTTTGTACGTAAAAAAATAATGATAAAATAAAAACTATTATTAATTATTTATTTTTAAAAAAAAACATTTTTCTATTTTTAATCACTATTTTATCGATTAAAATAATTTTAATCGATAAAATAATTTACCGATTAATCGAGAAATTAATCGGTAATTTCCGCAGCCCTAATTCCCGGACATTTTCTTCTAACAGTAACAATTCACTTTATATCAATCTTTATTCCCGTTGTATACAATTTATCTAATAAACTCAAAACAGCTAAGCACAAAATGAGTTGTTGTCAGTGTGTTTTTTTCGACATAACATGCACTTTTTTATGCTAGATCCTATTTATAAGTCGTAATACCCGTGATATTTCTTTACACTTTACAAATAACTATTTCAAACAGAATTTAATTTTGCAACGCATAATAATATTATGCTGAATGATTTTTATACCAAAAACAAAATTTTAAAAAGAATATATGCACAAAATAATAATACATTTCTGCTGTGTAAATAGAAAGGGGTATAACCGTCCGTTGTCGAACAGACCGAGGTCGAAACCTCCAGGGGTTGAAACCTCCTGGGGACGTAACGCCCTTTGGACGAATTGGCAGGGTCAAACCGTCCGCGGTCGAAGTGTCCGTAATTCTTTCTATTTCTATATATTTTTTAGGGATTTAATGTTGTTATTTGCCTGCATAAAGTTCACTGATTTATTAAAAAATCATACCAACTTGCAAATTAATTTTTCCGATAATATATTACAATAAAGAAAACAATTATGAGACGTAAAATCAAACAAATCTGAGTACCATTTTTTTAAATTTAAAATCCCTGAGCGTTAACTTTCAATATGAATTTCCTTCATGTCAGTTTATAATGAAATCGATCCAAAACACTCACTTGTATTAAGTAAGCACCTAAGAGAAATACCTCTTCGTCCTAACAAATATTTGCAATCGTTTTTTATGATAAATCACTCGTTGAATGCTTCAAAAGCGGTTCCGTGTTAATTTTTCTTTAAGAAATTTCATGCTCTGTAATTTTGACTTGTTATAAGCCTGTGTAAAATTTGCCTCCATCCGATTATATACATAGATGTATAAAAGCTTATATTAAAATGTAAAATTGATATTTCGTCTACAATTAAATAATTTCTTCACATTTATTTCTTTAGCTATTTAACAGTGACTAAGGGAAATTAGTTCGCACCATCTTTGTGTGATTTTATTATTGTAAAATACAATTAAAATGTTTTGAAAGGTTCCGTTTTCTTTAAAAATAAATATGCACCAATCTTACCCAATTACATGTTATAACTATAAATAATGCAATTTCAAAAGCGACTATAAGTTCTTTTCACAGTTTATTTTCCAATGTGGCAATTCATGTGAGAAATCATCCAACTAATGCGCAAGGTCTCATTTCTTCTAAAATCAAACATAAAGTAAAAACCATCTCTGAAAAAATCATTGGAGATTGATCTTCTCATTAACAGTTTTTAAGTCACATTCAATGACTTCCCGTTATCTTTTATTCAAACACCCATGCAGATCGCATCGGCAGAAACTTGTGTTCATAAAATTAACGGAATTTTTCATAATCCAGTGCATAATTTTAACTATACATAAAAGATTACGTGGTAACGTCTTTTCAATATTTAATTTCACTTTTAGCAATCTATGAAATAAATCGTTATTTCACAACTAATACAAACACACAGTCACACGCACACACAGACGCACATACACACACTCGCACACATGCTTATTCACACACTCGAATTATAATCAAGATAAAAAGTAACATCAAATAAATTAATATAATAAAAGCATCATGACGCCACTTAATTTTTTTTTTACGGCGCGCAAAACCACACCCTCTGTTAATCTCAAACCCAAAATCATTATGATTTTACGTCTATATTTAAAAATAAGTAATCTAGAGTTGCGTGGTATAGGGGCTTCTGACTGACGGAAATGCGCCTTAGCCCAATATATAATAGATATCACGTAAAATTGTATGGGAATTACAATTATTAACGTTTTATAAAAAAGACACTTGGGGTCCTCAGCTCTGAAGGAATGGAAAGGAGTTCAGTGCCCTATAGTAATTTAATATAGGCTATTAAGTTTTGTGTACTAAGTTTGGTCAAAATCTTGTTATTTTCTCATTATCTAACAACTAAACTAATTTTTATACAGCTAATATAGAGAGATAAATGACATTAAGGGGCCCCTGGGCTCATTCGGTGCAGTATGTCAATTTCAAAAACCTGTTCATTTTAAATCAGTTTCATCAAAGATATATTTCTCAAGATCGTTAAAAAGTGAAAGGGAAAAATATCTTAAACATTTACAAAAGAAAGACATTAGGGGCCAACGGCCCCAAAGATATTGTCATTAAAAGTTCAGTGAGTGTACTTAACAGTCTCCAAAAGTTTCATGACAATCAGGTGAATGGTTTAGTCAGCTATAAAGGAGATGCACACACACACTTTCATTTTTATATATATAGATTAAGCAAATCTTATCTGTTAAAATAACAAAACAAAAAGTAAGATAGCAGTTAAGATTCGACTGCAAAAAGTCCATCCAAAAATGCCACTCAAAGATCTGTCACATAATTTACTTGCAGAGGTGAGAATAAAAAGAGAAGCAGCAGCAGGGAAAATAAGAAATTCTATTACCATTGTAATTGTAGTAAGGTTTCATAAAATGAAATCTATCAAAATTCAATTAAAAATAAATAATTTAAAGGATTTTCAAAATTTAAATAAACATAACTACAAATGATTTTTTTACCTCTTCCACTCACAGCCTTCTTTAGGTAATCCCTGAGATATTAGACTATGTAGTGAAGCAAATAGTGATTTGTTTCCATGACCTAAAAAGGAAAATGATAATTTAATAACTGTTTCCAAATCTTTAATCTATATAAATATAATACACTAGAACAAGCAAGATGCAGGCTAATAATACGCCAGAGCAAGCGAGACGCAGGCAAAGCCTTCCTGCTGCCTTCCTTCACTCGCCTGCTCATCATAGGTCCTGAGAAATGTGCACTGCGGTTGAGGTACCGCCCCCTCCTGCATCAACCTTGCTTGCCAGCCACGCCAACAAGCTCTGAGCCAGCTCCATGCGGGTCGGTTATTATTAATCATATATGAATATGAGTTGTAATATTATTTTGACACTCAATGCCATAGTTATAATAATGGTAGGGATTGAGACAGATGTCCAGAAGTATTTGGGTAGTATTCTGTAGTTTAAAATTTATTTTTTTAGTCTACTTTGTGTTTCAACGTTGCAGCTCTCAATTATTTAAATTTTTAAAAATGTACTTCTCTGCTACATTTTTACTTATTATTTCTGTAAGTGACAGTAAGTGTGCTTTTTAAAATAATTGAGAACTAATAATAGTCTACAACTACAATTAGTACAATGAGTAGCAATGCTTTAAAGAAAGGTGTTTTATTAAGATGATTTTGATTAGGTAAAATCCGATTTAACGTTTTCACTCAACGTGGCCGCCATCTTTGTTGATATGCCGGGAACCAAAGAAATTGGAAAATTCAACTATTAAAATTCTAAAACTAAACCTAACCCTAACTTCAAATTATAACTAAACCTAACTGTCCTAACCCAAACCGGGCAAACCCTAAATTAACAAATAAAAATTCTAAATCTAAACCTAAAATTAAAAAACAAAGGAAGAGACTGAAGAGTATGATGAATTAATTGCTATATAACCCATTTGCGAACGTATAATCGGATTCAACCGTTGATTACAATTGGGGATTGACCATGTTAGTTTGAGACAGGGTTAAAACCTATATCTCCGACTGGGCCGACCTTATCGGCGGCCATCTCGTTGCTATTGCACGTCACCGGCCCGGAAAAATAGTGCGAGCCCAGTGAATTTTCCGAAAATTCTAAAGCTATACCTAACCCAAACCCTAAAATTAAAATAACAACTATCCTTCATAGCAACGGGAAGAGACGCGACGCTCCGGTCGGAGATATAGGTTTTAGCCTTGAGACAGTGTCAGTGTAATAGTTTCCTTTGAGTTAAAATAATAATAGAATACTATAGGGCCTACTATTATTATTATTATTATTATACTATAGACTAACTATAATTATAATCGATAACAATTTTTTTTTATAAATAAAATAATAATATACCTACATGTTACTATTGGCTTTGCTTCATTCATGCTTCTTTTAATATTATTACAAACAAGCCTCTACTTAAACGTTCCTGGCGAAAAAAAAAATAAATATTGAATCAATAGCCTTTATGGTCATTTTCAAAAAATGAACCGCTTCAAAAAATCTCAATGTTTCTTGCGATATGTTATCAAGGGGGAGAAGTCGGAAGTAAAAGACTTAGTGACAAAGCACATCATTACTTTGTTCTGGTTCAGGCAAATAAAAACCTGAAAACCAAATTTCAAGTCTACAAAAATAGGAGTTAAAGTTGCTTAAATTTCCTTATTTTTATGCACTTTTGAAAATAATTAAAAATATTTTGGAATCAGTGAAAACAAACAACATCAAGAAAGACAATTTTCTTTCAGAATTTTCTCTAACATTTTTATTTTGATTGTCTGGGAGGTGGTACGGACGGGTGGGGGGGATCATTTTTCTAATAATAGAGCAGGGGTCGGCTAACTTTTTTCCCCTTTACCCCAAAATATAACATTTTATGTTGCAGTTACCCCGAAGGCGCGAGGTCTTTCCAACAACACTTTGGAGGTTTTGGGAGCGTTGTAAAGCCCACACCCTCCATCTCAAAGCACCAGTCGAAAATGCATCTGTTAAGTTTTAGAAACCTGACAAATGACCAGAAAAGGATTCTGCGTATGGTGCAGTTATAAACGTTAACAGTAAAATATAATACTATTGTTTTAAATTATGCTGTCATGTTTACACACATAGATTGGGAATGCTGTTATGTATACACAAATAGACAGGGAATACAGTCATGTACTGATACACAAATAGACGGGGAATGCTGTCATGTACTGATACACAAATAGACTGGGAATACAGCCATGTACTGATAAACAAATAGACTGGGAATGCTGTCATGTATACACAAATGAACTGGGAATGCTGTCATGCATACACAAAAAGCCTCGAGATGCTCCTGATTATCAACACCCTCACCCTGTTACCTTAGCAGCCATAGTGGTGTTACTAAACCGGAAATCTTTGGAAAAAATTACCCCCTAGCTTTAACTTTAACGTATTGTGCATTTTACAGATATTTATACCAGTAGTTTAACTTATCTTATATGTTACAGTTACAGTACAGATGCTCATATCTATTGTTTTGGAGAACCCTTTTCCTTTGCCATTAAAATAGTGTTGATAATTTTAGAGAAGTCCAGGACCAGACACCAAAATGTACAAAATTGAAACGACACTGGCTCTGTGTAAAAAAGGAATAACCAAAATAATATGTAAGTTAGATGCTGTTTGTTGACTATGACAAGAGAAGCAGTTAATTTAGTTAATTATTTGCTATTGGACCATATAAGGAATTCCACCAACTGGAAACAGTTTTTTTTATTAAGAATTTGATGTTAACCACTGGGGATTACTGGCAAGGGGTCAAGGATTTTGAGCATTGATCACGAACATTGTTTTGAAGCTGTCCGAAATAATTGACATTCAAGTACAGTTCATGTTGTATTTATATGTATAAAAAATGCATGCACTGGAGTATCGTGCTGGTCAACCACTTCTTAAGTCACAGAGTTTAAGAGGTGACCAGGGCATGGAAATTCCCAAAACCAGAAGCAGAGTTAGCAAGCTATTTGTTTTTGAAAAATTAAAGATTATTGACAAAACTTTTTTAAAAATCCTGTCCATCAAGGTATATTAATTGGGAAAAAAAGAATTATGTTTTTTGAAATGCTATACACAATGATGGTCTATCGAAAATTGTGGATGAGTATTTAAAACTTTAACGAAAGAATTTGAAATAGATGTAGATCAGGTACTAATGATATATATATACATGTACTTTACAATATATATAAAATTTAGTCTTAGCTAATAGCGACATAAATGTTAATAAAATTTATAACATCATGCATTCAATTTAATTATGTTTGTTTAAACAACAAAAAACTAACTTTTTATTATCTGCAATACATATAATATAAGTATTGATTTCACATTTTACTTCAACATATTTTTAAGTAAAAGCCAATAAACTTGTTATTTTTTTACATTTGGCGTGAGACACATTATTTTTTACAACATTTCAAAATGATTTTTAACCTTAATGGGACCTTAATTTTGTTTTCAAATTTTTTTTTTCAAGAATTCAGTTATTTATAATGTTATTGATAAGCATGTGATTGTTTCCTAAAATTTTGGTGCAGTTATCTTTAAAAATAAAAGTTATTGACAAAAACGGGTAAAAACTTTTAAAAATTGGTCCTCATTAGTTTAGTTAAAAAAATATATAGTATATGTAAGGAGCTTAAATAAATTCACTCGAAAAATGATAATTCGATTTCTGTTCAAGATAAAATTGGTGTTTTTATAAAGCTTAGAGCAAGCCCTTCAAAATGATGTATGCTAGTGTTTTATGACAATTTTTTTTTTGTCAAAGTACCTACAACGTTATGTGACAGCGTGCCCCACATATTAGTTGTTTAAAATGATATATTGATAATTGTATTGGTAATGTTAAGGTACTAAGAAATTTACGCAGTATAATGATGCGTTATGATCATGTACTTTTGAGCAGTCTTGGTATACAGGGTATCGTCATTACGGTTTCAGAACCTTATTAATTTTACAACGGTTGGCGTGAGTGGTCAGTAACAGGCGTAATACGAGACACCACGACCCAGATCCATTTTGTCGGCATCACTCGGTCTCGCAGGACGATGGTGCATCACTGTTGGTCTGAGGTGTATTTCCTCGCGTGGTTGTGCAGTCCTATCCTTGAGTGTCGGTTTTTACTACAGCTTTTGCACACGAATTCTGTGTTTTCTTAATGTTTTGGCCTTTCCCCTAGCTCTTCTGTCTGTAGCCTCCTTACTCCTGCACTCCTTGCCTTCCTTTACAACTGAGCAGTCTTCTGCCTTACACTCCCAGTCGCTTGGGTGTATTCTGGCTGCTTTCATGTCCCTTTGGCAGACATTTTTAAATCGCAGAAGTGGGCGATCTGTCTTTCTCTTTCCCGATCCCAGGACTTTGGGGATTAAGCCAGAGCTAATTCCTTTATACATAACCTTGCCATCTCAGAACATGTTTTGGATATTGGCACTGTGACGAAATTTGTGAGCCCACTGTGATTTGCACGAGAATAACAACAAAGCAAAAGGGGAAGTCACTGTTGACGAATCACTTGACGGATCAAGGTCGCTAATTAAATATGCAGCGGAGCACATGACCGGTCAAGGTTGCCCGATAGTGAGGCCGACAAGCGATTCAATCAGGAAGAGCTGCATAAAATTACACATCGTGTATAAAAGTTGGCACTCCGGCACGACACGTTCTTTTTCCGCCCAAGTGACCACAGTGAGCTATGTCGTATGAGAATTCAATCCACTGAAATAAACTCATAGCCATCCTTGTCGTTAGAGAGCCGGCACCATTACCCATTGGCCATAATCTATGTAAGTTTGAACTCTAACTTGATTCCCTCGTATTTAAAAGCACATTTCACGCGGGTATTTAAATATTAATCTTCGTGCAATGTCATATTGAAATTGTAGAGACATGTTAACCCCGTGACGCCATGAGCGGCCACGTGCGACATAGTATTTCTCCTTTCATAACTAAATGTGATAACACGCGATCCATCAGGTAGATGGATCGAATTATATTGGTGTAACCAATAATATTATTGTATTTATTCCACCATCCACTNATATATATATATATATATATATATATATATATACGAGCAAAATACCCGTGCTACGCTACGGGGTAGGCACAATCAGAATAACTTTACTTAGAGTTGGGTCTCAAATTCTTTTTAAAAATGAATGTCAACGCATTTGGAAATTCGGGTAGTGATAAATCAAACCCTTTCTTAATAAAAACAACGATATGTGTGTCGAGAAAAATAAAAAATATTATTAATTTAAGTATTACCCATCAATTTTGGTATTTCTGTTTTAATATAGCATCATCATTATCATCCGTGTCTCTACAGCCCATGTAGGGCCCTGGCCTGCTCAGCCACATCCTTCCATTCAGATCGATTGATGGCTTTCTTTTACCATGCTCGAACCCCTATAATAACGCATGCTAAATATTCTACGTGAATAACAAATGTCGTTAACAGTTTAAAAAATCTAACGGGCAAGGCTCACTTTCTTTTCACGTGAATCAAAACATGAAAACAATATCTTTCCACATGATTCTTTGGTTCTTAGAAATAGCTCGCTAAACACCCATTTTATTTATAGTCTAAGCATGAAATTCGTTCAAGACGAATAGGATATTTTTAGCCAGATATTATTTTTGAATATTGTGGCTTTGGGAGAGTGGAAAATATGGTTTTATTTGTTTTCAAGCCTCATGTTCCTTTAACGTGAATAAAAATATAAGATCAATGCTGCTTTTTAAGAAAATTGTGAGAAATTGATCTCCTTATAAATTTTATGTCAATCATTATATATTCCCGCACATTTTTTCTAATAGTAACAATTCACTTTATATCAATCTTTATTTCCGTTGTATACTATTCATCTAATAAACTCAAAACAGCTTGGCACAAAAATAGTTGTTGTCAGTGTGTTTTTTCGACATAACACGCACTTTCTTATGCTAGATCCTATTTATAAGTCGTAATACCCGTGATATGTCTTTACACTCGATATATTTTCACCTAAAGAACAGTTTTTACCCGAAGCGTATGTCATGCAACCGAATTGTTCGAGAAATGTACCCAATTTTTTTTTAAATGGATGTTTCATCATTCGTTAGGTCTTAGAGTAAAATACATGTCTTAAGATTACTTTTTTTATGGGAAAAGCTCTCCAAAACATTATTTTAGGCTAAGCATGGCCTTTGTCAAATGAATAGGATTTTGTTTGCACCAGATATTAATTATGTGAATATTGATGCTAGATTAAGGTATGTATGAGTTAATTTGTTTTAAAGTAACACCTTAAATCGCAAGGTTTGAGCTGAAAATGTACACTGCTGGTTTACTTTAGTTGTGCAAAAAGTATTTTCTGTTTGGTGGTTGGACACTTCGACCCCGGACGATTCGACCCCGGACGGTTCGACCCTGGCAGTTCGACCACAGGACGTTTTGTCCCCAGGTCGTTTCGACTCTGGTCGGTTCGACCACGGAAGGTTCACTCCGGTCGATTCGACCCCGGGGTGATTCGATCCCGGACAGTTCCACCAAGGGTCTTTTCGACCCTAAGGCGCTTCGACCCCGGACGTTTCGACCCCTTTCTATCTACACCGTAGAAATTTATTATTATTTTTGTTTGTATATATACTTTTTAAAATACTGGTTGTCATGTTAGAGGCGCAACATTAGCAGACATAGAAATAACCAAATCACACACACATACGGACATAGTCCCTCCCCTCCACACAAACACACACAAACTTGCACCAATAGACAACTCTACAGTTTTAACCATAGCACGTACCATAATATTGCATTATCCTAGCATTAAGTCTTTTTTTTACGTAAGCTTTTTCATTCATCTACCAATTAATCCACACCATCCATTCCTTTACATTTTATGCATTATCTTTATTTAGGACAAATTAGATTTATTTCTATTGAGCTGTTTAATACTTATGTGATTGGGATGTGTAGGGTTGGTGAGATTTTTTTGTATTGTCTATTTGTTTTTAAAAAAAAAAAGTTGAATCGCAAGGTTTGGGCTTAAAATTTTACACTGCTGGTTTTCTTAATCTTTGCAAAAAGGATATTATCAGTGGCTAAGAAATAGTGCCACTCAGGGCTTGGCAATATTATAAACTCATGACCCAAGAAATGAAATAGCTCAAATAGTTCACAAAGTTGTCCCTCTTTATAAATATTACAATTCCGCTATTTAACCCCACTCTTACAACAGTGTATAAATGCTTATACACTTACCATTTTATTATTTAAAATCCCTGAGCGTTTACTTTCCATTCGAATTTCCTTAATGTCAGTTTATAATGAAATCGATCCAAAACACTTACTTGTATTAAGTAAGCACCTAAGAGAAATACATCTTACTCCTAACAAATATTTGCAATTGTTTTTATGCTAAATCACTCGTTGAATGCTTCAAAAGCGGTTCCGTGTTAATTTTTCTATTTTAAGAAATTTCATTTTCTGCAATTTTGACTTGTTATAAGCCCGTATAAAATTTGCCTCCATCCGATTATATACATAGATGTATAAAAGCTTATATTAAAATGTAAAATTGATAAGTCGTCTGCACTAAAATAATTTCTTCACATTTATTTCTATAGTAATTTAACAGTGACTTCGAGCCATCTTCGTGTGATTTTTTTTTATTGCAAAATACAATTTAAAAGTTTAGAAAGGTTCCATTTTCTTTAAAAGTAAATATGCGCCAATTAGCCTCAATGTTACCCAATTACATATTATAATTATAAATAACTAGATTGTGCCGGGGCGCCGTGGCGCCTGCGGCGCCCCTTTTTTTGCAAACATCTCTCCGTTTTCATTCATGTTGCCCAGTTCATGTATGCCTATTGCCTTCTCTCTCTCTCTCTCTCTCTCTCTCTCTCTCTCTCTCTCTCTCTCTCTCTCTCTCTCTCTCTCTTTCTATGTTGTAATTGCCAAATTTAGCATTCATATCGCCCATGACGACCAGTATGTCTTTTTTTGTATTTTATCCATTATACTTTGAAGTTGTTCATAGAATACAACTATGTCATCCTCAGGTGTAAATTTTGTTGGGCCATGGCACATAATGATATGGACATTTTTGAACTTGCATAGGAATTTAGCTCTGATTATTCTTTCTAAAATTGGCTCCCATTCAAAGAGGCTCTTGAATGCATCGTTGTTCAATAGGAGTGCTACTTCATTTTTATGGGTGTCTTCCTAATTTCCTTTTCCAGATTTTTCTTCTGATTGAACTTTAGTTTCTCCAAATGTGTTCCACCTTTCTTTAGATAATCCAAGAATGTGTAGTTTGTACCTTACCATCTGCCTGGTTTTTGTAGTGCTCGGACATTCCATGTTTCCAAGTTGAGAGGTGCCTTTTGGATGAGGTGATTTTTCTTTTTCATCGGTTTGAGTAGGGTGGTCGGCCTTGTGGGATTCTGTTGACTTTCCCCACAAGGCTTCATTAGTCTCCTTTGCGGAGCTCTACTCTCGCCTCTGACTGTGTTACATGTGTTTGCTTTGCTTTCGGTTGCAATAACAATCTTCTTTTTACATAGCTGGGTTGTTGGCCATGCGCAAAACCATCTGGGAAGGTTCCTTTCAGGTCTCTGGATAATTTCCTTATTTTTCGGGTAAGGTTCCTTAGCCTTTGGGAATCCCTTTACCTTATACAAGGCAGCAGTTAATTTTATTTCGGAGTTTTCTCTCCTAGATGATTGCTATCCCCAGCTAACGGCATCTGCTGTCCCGAGATAGAGAGTTTAAGCGCTCTATGTTCGCATTTTGCAGTCATTTCTTTGCATTTTTGAGGCATTTTTAAAGAGTAAATTAACAAGGTATACCCCACCCCATCCTCAACGACGGCAAACCAGTTGGTCCACGGCCGCTTATTCGTCTAACCTTTATATCTAAAGGTCGTTCCTCTATCCGTCAGGACGCGCCTGGCAGGAGATGGTAGCTCCCTATATGAGTTGAGGTGCGCTATACGAGAGAAATATCGAGTTAACTGATAATACACCATGTTATTTTAGAACAACATTGGGATGGGGGGTTAATTTGATTTGTGTGGTTGGAAAGTAAGATTTTTAAGTCATCAAAATTATGTAAAAATCTACATTTTCAAGCTCAAGTGAAATAATTTCAACACTTCGTTTACAACAAAAATATCCTTTAAAAATCTTCAACAAATTAAATAAGTTATCTACAGTTTGCGCACATTATTATCTACATTATAAATTATAAAGATAGTATTTGGTATAGTTTAAAAAACGGAAGTGGCATACATAACAAATTTAAACATTTACGTTTGAACAAAAATATTTTTAATATTAGCTCTCGTTTGTTTGAGCTCATATATTAAATAAAGCAGAAGAGTTTGGTAGGGTTGAAGTTATTCAACATTTGATGATCTAACACTTCTTTTTTGAGAATTCAACGAATGGTATAATGATAATATCAATAAAGGTACAACTTAATTAACAAAAATTACAAGTAACAGATCTACTTGGTTAAATTAGAATTAAACTAGAGATAAATCATAAGGGAGTGACAATGGAAATTAACGCTAGAAGAAAAAAAAATCATGTTAAGCCTGGTCCCTTTTGGAACTCAGGACGTGTTAGCGCATTTTCGTATTATGTATCAGTACTTATGTTAGATATCAGCATTATGTAGTTATCAGTAATTGTGTTTAGATTTTAGACATATTTTTATGAATTTTCTTGTGTAATGAATATACCTGACATTTTTAAATTTAAAAGTCATTTCTTTACATTTTAAAATTTTTTATTTTCTCTTTAATCTAACTACAAGTCACCACAAATGATGACGTTAAAGTCTCTAAACCTTTACACATATTCTAATGACGTCAACTAAAAAAAACAACTAATTCTTTTGCACGCCTTCGCACCACTCTTGAATGCTTGAAAAATGCTCTATTCGACTTCCGGCAATGGCGGCCGTTCCCTGTGCCAGTGTTAACTCTCGATTTGCAAAGTTTTTTGGTAGTTTTAACGGGGTTTTTTAACGGATCGAGTAACTGAGTGTTGATGCACCAATGGCAGGTCAGGACATACAAAAAACATATATACATCATGGGTCTAGGACTTATGGATCCTGTGATCATGGTGATGACAGACAGACGGACAAAACGGGGGCAATAGCGATTTCGACATCTCGAAAATGCGCTAAAAATGACATATTTCTGAAGGGCTGTAGTCAATGACAAACAAGATAGAGATATTTTAGTAGTCTACCGTCCGCTTCCCAACTCGTTCTAACCAGCGTTTTTCCATGGACAGTTTCGATGTGGTTTTGCACAAAATTCACACACATGGTTGTGCAGCTGGACATTCTGGTCGAAACTAGCCGACAAACGAGTTACAGTCCTATTCCAACTCTACCTTTTCCCGAATACCTGATGAAAAATGCCGGTTTTGCCGTGAAGTTACGCCCTTTTCTGAACTCCATATAAACAGATCGTCAACAAACATGCTATATTGAGTGTCGATAATGCCTTGTAGGTCACAGACGCGGGTTAGGAACAATGTACAACTTAGGGCGGACCCTGCATGAGTCCATCCTCTACGTGTGCCTTGCTGGATAGTGCTTCTCCCACGCGGGTTTTTTTATCGTTTGGTTTGTCGATTGTATCCAGCGATGCAGGTTAGCGGTGACACCTAACTACTGTAATTGCTTAAGTGGCCCTTCAAGTAAACATTTATCTTAATCTTGTTTCAGATTAAAGACAACAGGTGCAATATGATTTCTCTGCCAGAGTTAATTTTTCATTGACTGAAAGAGACGGCGAGCTTGGTCAATTGGTATGAGTTCCTTTCGGAACCCTCCCTGAGTCATTGGAATTCTTCTGGTAATCTCAAGAAACTAGTAGAGTCTTGCTTTTACTAACAGTTCAGCCACTTTTCATAAAAGGGCGTGAGGAAAATGGGCCGGTAGCTGGACGAGTATTCGCCCGTTTTCCCTTCTTTGGGACCTTGGAATATTGTTGCTTTCTTCCACAAAAAAGGTAATGTTTCTGACGTCCAAGTTTTATTGATAAAACTCTTTTTTTATTTGACCTGTCTTGTACAGAGGCTTGAGCATTTCATAGTGAGCCTTGTCCGGCTCTGTTGCTTTACCTGTCTTTCATTTGTTTAGCGCAGTTTGCAATTCTGTCATGAAGTTTGCTGAGAAAATCTCTAGGTGAGAGCCCATGCGTTTGCCAATTGAGCCCTCACTCCTCGGGCGAACGATGCTTTGGCTAAACTCAGATTTGACACCTTTCTTGTACTCCTTGGCAAAGTTCAACGCGTGTGCGCGTTTTACTTCACTTAACCTCTGGCTCTTTGATGTTGCAAAGCGTTGGGATTTTCGCTTGATATACACCTGATGATGCAATCTAATAACATACAGACTTCTACCGTTAGTTTATTGTACATGTCTGGCATCCTCAGTTTCATGGCTTTTTATCCAGGGCCTTTGCTCGCTGTTTAACCAATTCTTTCAGACTCTTATTCCAGTAAGGTATAAATTTCTGTTTTCCGTTTGTCATCCGGATGGTTCGCCTCTCATCTCAAAGGATTGTTTCAATAAGCTTCCCATAAGTGTCATCCAAGTGTTCTCCCGCAATGTCCAGTAGAGTGGCCTCGTATCTACGCCAATCAGCCTTACCAAACAGCTAGTTTTTTTTTTTCAAATCGAGTTTCGTCCGCACAGAGCACAAATTTGATCAGGATTGGGAGATGTCAACTCCCGACCTTTAGGATTGGGAGAAGTCAACTCCCGACCTTTAGGATTGGGAGATGTCAACTCCTAACCTTTAGGATTGGGAAATGTCAACTCCTGACCTTTAGGATTGGGAGAAGTCAACTCCCGACCTTTAGAATTGGGAGATGTCTACTCCCGACCTTTAGGATTGGGAGAAGTCAACTCCTGACCTTTAGGATTGGGAGATGTCAACTCCCGACCTTTAGGATTGGGAGAAGTCAACTCCTGACCTTTAGGATTGGGAGAAGTCAACTCCCGACCTTTAGGATTAGGAGATGTCAACTCCTAACCTTTAGGATTGGGAAATGTCAACTCCTGACTTTTAGGATTAAGAGATGTCCACTCCTGACCTTTAGGATTGGGAGATGTCAACTCCCGACCTTTAGGATTGGGAGAAGTCAACTCCTGACCTTTAGGATTGGGAGAAGTCAACTCCCGACCTTTAGGATTAGGAGATGTCAACTCCTAACCTTTAGGATTGGGAAATGTCAACTCCTGACCTTTAGGATTAAGAGATGTCCACTCCTGACCTTTAGGATTGGGAGATGTCAACTCCTTACCTTTAGGATTGGGAGATGTCAACTCCTTACCTTTAGGATAGGGAGATGTCCACTCCCGACCTTTGGGATTGGGAGAAGTCAACTCCTGACCTTTAGGATTGGGAGAAGTCAACTCCTGACCTTTAGGATTAGGAGATGTCAACTCCTAACCTTTAGGATTGGGAAATGTCAACTCCTGACCTTTAGGATTAAGAGATGTCCACTCCTGACCTTTAGGATTGGGAGATGTCAACTCCTTACCTTTAGGATTGGGAGATGTCAACTCCTTACCTTTAGGATAGGGAGATGTCCACTCCCGACCTTTGGGATTGGGAGATGTCCACTCCCGACTTTTTTCAAAACTTTCCGCCTGTGCCTCAACCCTGGTTCCACTGAAATTAGCGTTAGGTCTGGGCGGGTCTCCGTGCTGTGTTCAGTCGGCAGCAGTGTCGGCTCACTGTCTGCATTTTGTAACCTGAAGAAATTCGTTCTGACGCAGACGTTCTCGATGTTGTGGTCTGATATACATTAGGATCCCGATTAAATTCAAGAGGGTTCGACATTTCGACCCCAATTTGTTCGACCAGGGAATATCGACCCTGGGCGACCCATGTACATTTCGACCACTGAAATGAAAATATGTAGTATAAGTATTTAAAAAATAATTAAAATATACAACATAACCTGTAAATAATGCATAGCCATCCAAGTCTAATAATAACAGAATGTGATACGTAAGACCGTGAAAACTTGAGTGAGTGTGGAAAGATTACGTAAAGTCTTGACAGACAAGGGACTGGACATTGGCTGACACATGTCCAATTATGATATGTTACCAGAGCTAGACGGGGTGATGAAAACAAGACACTATTGGCTTACAAACGTTATGGCAAAGATTTATAAAGGTAGGGGGGAGGGCAGTAACATAACAATGCAGTCTACCGTGGAATATACAGTGATGAAGAAAGGAAAATGAACTTTGTTTCTTGCCAATAATAAATAATGTTTTTCTATTTTAAAAAAATAACAACCAGAAAAATGAAATACTTTAGAGCTGTTGCTAGTTAACTCTTTCTTACATTCATATTCAATGAATTAAAATATGAAACTATATTGTTTTAATACATACTTTTTTTTTTAACGTCGTCTGTTGAAAACGTCTTCCGGTATAATTATTCGGGTTCGAACCGTCCGGGTCGAAACATAAAGGTATCTTTTTTCCGATATCTGATATGTAATATGCCCTTACATAATGGGGTTAAATCTTTTTCCCAGGCATGAGATTTTTGGATCTTATTCTTGGTGGAATTCCTTTTCATGATCCCATACTTATTCTTGGTAAATGATCCCATACTTAAATGTATTATCATGTTGCATAAAGGGATGTTATTCTTGGTAAATGATCCCATACTCCAATGTATTATCATGTTGCATAAAGGGATATTATTCTTGGTAAATGATCCCATACTTTTGCATAAAGGGATTTTATACTTTGTCAAACCGCTTTTCCCTACATGACGTTGTACTCAATAGCATTTTCCCGTTGCATAAAAGTAAATAAAACAACGAATTCAAAATAACATTACGCTGTCTTGTGGTCATGTGACATTTTGTTTACCGACGTATCTTTTAAAATTCAACTTTTTAAAAGGAATGAACTTTGCTATAAGGACTACCTGGGATGGTAACTGTGTGCAGCATGAGCCTGTCAAGATATCATTGGCACCTGCAGCTGATGGGGGGGGGGTGATCATTAAAATATTGGCTCCATTTTTCAACAGTCCAGGCAGACCAGATGGACCTTCTGGTCAACCTTTTCCTCAACTATGGGATTATGAAGTTGTTGAGGCTTTTTTCCTAAATGATAAGGACCAGTATTTGGAAGTAGAGTTAGGCCCATGGGGTCACCACTTGTTGTTGATGCTGAATGGTGAAAGACATGCAGTGAAGGATAAACTACCACTGACTACTTACACCGCAACCATAGAAGGAGATAGGTGGACAGGGGAGGCAATCTTGCCCAGAGATTATTTCCCACCAGGTGTCACCAAGTTTAATGCTTATGCAATCCATGGAGAGGGAGAAAATCGTGTTTATGAATCGCTTTACCCTGCTACCGGTGGAGAGACAAAACCTGATTTCCACAACTTGAAATATTTCCAGCCACTGGACGTCAGCCAGTTGCTGAACAACTATGATCCTTCATATGTATCAAACTTATGGAAGCCATATGTTGGAACAGCAACCATTGTTGGATGAAACAAATGACTCATTTGGCTTGTGCTAGAATTTATATATATATATATGGAAAGAATTTAATTATTTTTTTTTACCAGGATGCCTATTGTTGATGATAACCTTACAATTTTTTTTTTTCATTTTTAATCATTATCTATAAACAAATTTGGTTTTGGTATTCATTAGCTACATAATTAAGTATCTTTCATTTTGCACTTGAGCTATGCTAAGATTACTAGCCTCTTCATAAGTTTGCAGTGTTATAAAATTGTAGGCTGGACTTTTTGTGTTCAGCATATCAATTTATAATACAAAACAATTATTTTGCCGTATTTCATTCCTTTTTATTACATTTAGTTTTTTTTACTGACTGATCCCAAGAGTCACACAGCTGGTCAGCCCAGCTCTCAAATTGAAATGTTTTAAGTAATTCTTCTAATTCTAACTCTCAGACATAAAGGGAAGTCTTGTCAATTTTTTAAAATAATAAAACATTTTATTGTTAAATACTAACATTTTTTTAAGGTACTGTACATCAAGATTTCAATTTAACTATCACTTAATTTTGCCAAACATTTAAAGCTTTTTTTTTT
>MUZC01000439.1:8404-24866 GCA_002072015.1 Radix auricularia | reverse complement strand
AAAAAAAAAAAAAAAAAAGTTGCATAAAAGTAAAAGGGATCTGATTACGTTCTTATATTGTAATGCGATAAAACTGATGTATGTCACCCCATCAAAGTAAGGAATGCGCCTGGGAAAGGATGGGATCCAATTATGCAACTGAATCGTACGTAGAGGGAGTGGTTCAATTAGGTGTCGATAACGTAGTCCCATATACATATACACCGGACATATTAGCTTGTAAAATAAAGGAATGTCGCTATGTCAACCTTGCATTTATTTGAATGTTTGTTTCCCCCTCCCCAGATATTTGTGGTGTTTACTGTTACATCTGTGAGAACCCGTAACTGCACCCTTGAAGAGATTTCTCCATCTCGTAGCACTGGTAGGCTAAAAGCCTTGTACTTGTCAACACTAGGAACACATGTCAATGAACCCAAATTACCGTATGATGAAACTTTACAAGATCGACTTTTTGGAAACTTGAGCTGTGGTCAGCCTGTTATAGACATTTCAAAATCAATCGTTAATGGACAGGACGCCCCAGAAAAAGCCTGGCCTTGGCAAGTTTATCTAATGGCCCTAAAAGGCGAAAGCGGTGGTTCTTGCGGAGGTTCTCTAATATCAAACTCATTGATCCTTACTGCTGCACACTGCAAACCGGCCCAGGAACAAGACTTTTACATTTTTTAGGCGCAACAGATTTAAACAAGTATGTTGATCAAAATCGGATTTTAGTAAAAGCTAAAAAAATTATTGCACATGAAGAATATGACAATAGTTTTAAGCATGATGATATCGCATTAATAAAGATAGACAGAGAAATCTCCTTCAACGATTACATCAGTCCAATTTGTCTACCAAAGGTAAATGATGACGTTGTCAACCCTGATGTCTGTTATACAACTGGTTGGGGACGAACTAATGGAAGCTCAGATGATCTACCAAAGATTCTCCAACAGCTCCGGGTTAACATCATGCCTCAGAGTTTATGCGCCTACATCTGGGCATTTCAAGGTGTGATGATTACAAAAGATATAATATGTATGGACTTTATTGATGACTACACAGGCGTCTGTCAAGGTGATTCTGGTGGACCTTTGACGTGTAAGATTGGCGGAAGATTTGTTCTAATTGGTATTATCTCGTTTGGGCACAAAAATTGTAGTTATCAGATTTATCCCAGTGGAGCAACAAGGGTCACCGAGTACATGGACTGGATTATACAGACTATAGCAGAGAATGATCTGTAACAACCTTTACAAAATATATAGCACTTAGACTGATAAATTTTTAGCGCAGTAAAAACATTTTTTACACGTCTCGTTGAGTATGTCATTGGGTTGTGAAGAGAAGGCATTATTTGAATTTAGTATGTTTAATTACTTTTTAATTATTTACGTTAATATTTATGCTAACATTTTAATGTTTATTGCACGAACGAAGAGATTATTAATTTGAAACAATTTTTTTTGTTTGGTTTTTTGTTGTTTTTTTTTTTTCAATTCTTTCATCTTCAGGATTTCACGTACGTCACACAACAGTTGTAAATATAATGTCACCGATAAATTATCTCATTTTGGGTAAAAAGGGAACTTTTGGGGGCAATGCTCAATCATTGTGGGCATAGAAAATTTGCTAGAATCCGCTACTTTTGGGTTAAAAGTATTGTTAATATAAACTTTTATAAATTAAATATTTAGGTATCCTATTGAACCGGTCCATTTTTTTCAAACCGTTTAACTTTTTTAACCGGCCTTTAAATTAAAAAAAAAAAAAGTTTTAACATCCTTAGATTATATTTTATTTCAATTATACAAATTAGGCATTGACTATAAATCATTACTTGTAACTTCTTTGTTTATAAAAAAAGTTATTTTAAAATAATACTTTTAAAAAATAACATCTGGGGTCAAAAGGGACGTTTTGGGGGTAATGCAGACTCATTTGGGACATATAACATCCACTACACTCCACTAGATATATTCAAATACGTCATGTGTACGTGTACGCTATTGAACCGGTTCCTTCCAGAAAATGCATTTGTTAAATTTGTTATCTATGGAGATTTCTTATTTACGTACTATACGAAGACACCTAAATCCAACCTACTTTCATTTATATTGACAAAAGTGACAATAATCTTAATCAACATGACTTGACTGTATCAAGTAAACTTTCTGTCAAATTTAAAATTAATGCCTTAAAAACTGAGTTCAGAAGAAAGCTACTTTGTTCTCCTCTCGATTTGCGATGTCGAGAATTTGATGCATTCAATAAAGTTAGTGAATACTTTTGACTAATTTAAAATCACACATTTATTATTATATTTAGAATGGCTCGAAGCGTTTGACCAAAAACCAATCGAAAAACTATATCAAACTTAAAACGTTTATTATTGTATCAATTAGGTTCCCCCCCACCCTCCGCCCAAATGGATACTCCGTGTCGTTTTGACTTAAAATATCTACATATAATTCTATCCATATCTTTTTAGACACTTGTCCTCTTTGTAAAACTCACCAGTAGCAGTTTTCGGGGGGGGGGGGGGATAACCGACAAAAAAAAGTTCACACGCTCCTGCCGCACGTGAACCAAACGAAACTGCGATAAACATCACAAACGCTTAGATGACAACATCAAAAGACGCAGGGTAACAATTTCCTATGTTCTCTTGTGGATTCTCAAATTTAAGAATTATAATTATATTTAAATTCGTGTCTTGATAACTTACGCCAACCGGCGTCTGATGGCCTATCGACCGGCATTTTGAGAAGCGCTGAATTAGAAAGAAAAAAAAAAGTCATTAAATAAATTTTAATTGACCAAATATATTTCAGTGGAAGTTTTATTTAAACTTACCCTTTCGAGGTGACGTCACATTTCTTCAACCCCCCTCCCTCCCCCACGTCACGCATCGTCACAAAAGTGTGACCCCCCCCCTAGGTAAGTGACGTAATTTATGGGCGGCCCCTAAGATTCACCAATATAGGAAGTAGTTAGCGCTTAAATTATTTGTATATATCTCATATAAGCCAAAAAAAAAAGAAAGACATTATGGGCCCCCGGCGCCCCTTTAGTGTTCAATGGAGAAAAAAAGTAGCCAGTTACCATTCCGTGAGGGTACACAACAGTCTCAAAAATTTTCATGACGATCGGATGAATGGTTTAGTCAGCTANTATATATATATATATATATATACCGTTTATATATATATATATATATACATATATATACATGTATATTATATAATTTACACTAAACTTACTTTCATAGGCCAATTTATTGACATAGACATAATGATAATTAAAATGTTTATTATTAAGCGTACTATTTATTTATTTGAAGTTGAAATAAAGAATGAGACTGCTGCAAAGATTTGAGACAGTGTACAATAGAAATAAGCTTCCTTAAAAACCGTGATGCTGAAAATAAGTAAGAAATAGAGTGGTTACAGAAACAATATACAAGGAGAGGTGAAGAATATGAGAAGAAAGAAAAGGAAATTAGGTTCCTTAAAAACCATGTTGCCGAAAATAAGAAAGAAATAGGTTCGTTAAACTGGGAAATAGCAGACGACCTTAGCCTCGTGGACAGATTAAAAACTTCATTGTTCTACAAAGACAAGGAACTGGCGGAACAGAAAGAGACATTAAATTAGTTACATGTAGAATTGGATAGTGTGCAAAATAGACTTACATTGGTTGAAAGGGAAGCCAAGAAGCACAGAAGAGAACTAGATGAAGCTGAAGCTGGATTAATAATGGAAATCGTCGAAAAGCAGGGCCTGTTAGCTCAAAATAATAAAGAAAAAACTACCTTGCCACAAAATAAAATTAGATGAAAATGAAGTCGAGGTAGTGAGCTAAAAATTGAAAATTGACTCAATGGAGAAAGAGTTGTCTGGTTTAATAGAAATAGTCAAGATTAAAGATGAAAAACTGACAGAAATTGATAGAAACATAATTATTGCGAACACAAAAACAGCAGATCTGAGTAAAGCCTTAGCTGAAAGGGACGATTTACTAGAGCAATTGAAGACTGAGCACATAATAAAACTAAATGAAGCTGAATTAAAGTACATGAACTTGAACATGAAAAATGCTGAAATAGTGAAAGAGTATTCTAGCGTACTAAAAATAGCCCAGAATAAAGAGGAAAAACTGGTGGAAATAAATAGAAACCTAATCATTGCACACAACAACACAACAGATATGAGTAAGGCTTTAGCTGATAAAGATGAGTTATTAGAAGAGTTAAAGAGAGAGCACAAAAGAAACTAAATGAAGATGAGGTAGAGTCCATGAATCTAAAAATGAGAAATACTGAAATGGAAAAAGTGTATTCTAGATTGATAAAGATATTCAAGGGTAAAGACGAAAAGCTAGCAGAGATGGAGTTAAACTTACTGATTGCAAACCAAAATATAACAGGGCTGAATAAGACACTGACTGATACAGATGAAACTGTAGAGAAATTACAGAAGGAGCTAAAGGAACTAAAAGTAGAGAACAAAAATATTAAAGAAAGAATGACCCAGAAAGAAGAAAAGAATAAGGCGTTAACAATAAAGGAAGCACATAAGGAAGAAGACATAACAGAATTATAGAGAATCATATAAGAAAAAGAAGAGAACATTTCTAAATTAATGCTGAGATTAACAGGGACTTATACAGATATGACAGCTAGGGTGCAGAGAAAGTCCAAGACGCTCAGTTGTAATCATGAAAAACTTTATGAAAATGAGAACGACAGAATTGATTAAGAAGAAAAAAATTTCAGAGAAAAATCAAGTGGACAAAGAGAAAATTAGTGACCCGAATATTCAATATGAGTTAAAACCCACTGAAGAAGAAAAAAAAGTGCAGTAAAATTTAGCGATAAGGAGGAAACACTGCTAAGTGTGCTGCAGAGATGGGATAGAAAAGCACGCTTACTGGAAAAAATTTACGTTTGCTTAGCGGGGCAATGTTTTAAGTTGGTTCTAATGGACCCAGGACATGCTTTACGCTTAAGTCGAGTTACGGGGAGCGAAAGAGAGAACCGTCTTGCTTTTTCGTTACGCCTATTGAGTTTTTTAATAGTTGGGGTCCTCGTTGAAATAATTAGTCGTGTGGAGGTAGATGACAGGTGGGCTAAGATATTAAGAGCCACAAAAATGAAATGTATAGATCAAAAGTTTAAAAGAGGTCAGGGTTATATTGACACCACTTGCTTCGTATTGTTTACCATGTGGGAAGGGTCGTGTACGCTTGCACTAGGACACATCAGTCTGTACTGTATAATGGTAATCTGGGTCGATTTTTGTTTAAGATGGGGGACAAAAGATATATACCACCATCAAGACCAATCAATGGCTATGATTTTTAAGGTATAATTTTTCGAGGACTGAGTATCAAGGGATGTAAATAAAGAGGAACAGTTTCTGTGATTTGTTTTGATGATAACTATAATTGTGATGAGGTATTTTTCAAGTTTGAATTTTGGGGTCCCCGTGACCTCGTGCCTTTATTTTGATATGTGTTGAGATATTTCTGAGGTTCTTGACCAGTGTTATTAGCTATAATGTACTAATGAGGTGATGGGGTGATTTTGATGTCATGACAATGTTTTTGATGATGTAAAGAATTTTTGTTCCAGGAGACCTCAGGACATTTTTTATTAAAGAAGATGTAATAATGATGATAGATTCTCATGAGAGTTTTCCATGAGATTGATTATGATGAAATATATAGGTTAGGAGAATTATGTTTGTGATGATTGCACTGTTCCGATGATTTCGCTATTTATGATTCTAAAGATGTTTTGAGAATTTTGTTAATGATTTGATGTTTATATTGTGATTATTATTATGTTTCTTAGGTTTAAAATAAAGAATTATATAGGTGGGTATGGATGGATAGGAGATCTCCGTAACACACGCGTCCCACGCACTATGGGGACATTAAAGATGCATGTAGAGTCCCACTATGGGGACTGTAACGATTCATAACAGGTCCTTCTATGGGGAAGTTAAAGATACATATGAGGATAATGATTACATGAATAAGAAGTGCTCCGCAAAAGGTCCCATGATGGGGACAGTGCTAGTAATGTTATGTTGTTTTTGATGGCAGACAATTTAGCAATAAATGTCATTTTGATTACTTTTTTGGGCAGGTTGTTACAGATAACACACTCATGTACTCAACCTTGCAGATGTACATAATTAAGATCAGTGGCGGATTTAGCTTTGTCTGCGTGGGGGCAGGAGATTTTCAGGGGGCGCCGCAAAATTTAGGTAATAACCGAGCAATCCGTAAATACTAAGTATTAGCCAACTAATTTAGTAAATTTTTTAAATCATCGAAAAGTCAAACAGAATCAACAATATAAACAGATTTGTTTTCAAAATAGTAAAGTAACTTTATTTCAATCGATTATTTATTGATCTAAGAAAGAAACTTAGTTTTTGCGAATTAATATAGAGCCCCAATCCCTAATAATATTCCTACCTACCTGATTTAAACGAAGCGAAACGATTTATCGTTGATTCAAAGTCAACGTTCTCACCTAGATCACGTTCATTTGAAATTATACAAATCCAGACAGACGTTCGTTTGTCATTGTTGAGCGCAAATAATTTTTGATGACTTTCAATCACTGCTAACAGAAAGATTCAAGTAAATTTTTTAGAGTATTGACATATTAGGGAGAAATGATGTCATTTTCCCCCCAGTCAAAATAGCAGACCCTCTTTGAGTTGTAGTTCACTAGATATTGCTAGAAGATATGATGATTACAAATCTTTGAAGGTATAATATTCAACGATTGCTTATTCAAAGTTAATGTTGTGTTTGTACATTTTGCATAAACTTCGAAAACAATCTTTATTTTTCCGACATTTGTGATGGATCAACATAATAGAAATAAATAAGTGGTCCCCGAAAGTCATTAAATCGATCTTCTATTTGTGTTACAAGTATATCCAAGTTAGTTAAGTACGTTTCAAATTTAAAGCTTGTGGTTGGATCATCAGGCCTTCTTTCATCTCTAATAAGTTCACCTGCCATACATTTCTTTTTTGCAATTTGCTTTTCATTAACTTTTGTTTTAAAAATCTAGTTTGGAACACGTTCGACAGAATGTGGCATGCGGCGCTGTGGGAAACAATGCACAAATTCAATATTAATGCCAACCTCATTGCAGTGATCAAGAACCTGTACAACAGAGCAACCAGCGCAGTAATCTACAACAGCAAGCTGGGAGATGGGTTTTAGACCTCTGTTGGTGTCAGACAAAGGTGTTTACCCTTCCCCATCCTATTCAACCTCTTCATTGAAAGAATTATGATAGATGTGCTAGAAAACCATGTTGCAACGGTCAGCATCGGAAAGAGAACTATAACTAACCTTCGCTTCGCCGATGACATAGACGGCCTAGTTGGCAGCGAGGACGAACATAGAGATTTCCTTGCAAAGTTAGAGAAAACACCAAAGGCTTAAGGCATGGAAATCAATGCAGAGAAGACCAAGTTCATGGTAAACAGTAAAATCACAAGTGAAATAAGGATAAAGAAGCAAAAACACGAGGAAGGCCCTACCTTTAAATATCTAGGGGCTATAATATCCGATGAAGGCTCAAAGCCAGAAATTCTTGCCAGAATGGCCCAAACAACTGCAGCATTAGCAAACTTAAATACATCTGGAAAAGCAAGGATCTCTCACTGAGATCAAAGATTCGACTAATGCGCTCTTTGGCGATGTCAGTCTTCCTGTATGGTTGTGAGGCTTGGACGCTCACCGCAGACCTCCAAATAAGAATTAATGCGCTAGAGATGAGATATTTTCGAAAGGTACTAAACATCTCCTACATGGCGCACATCACGAACGAAGCGGTCCGCGATAAAATAAGTGCTGCCATTGGCCCTTACGAGGACCTTCTCACCTCAATTAGAAAGAGGAAATTACGATGGTACGGACACGCGACAAGATCTGGAGGTCTCTCAAAGACGATATTGCAAGGCATAGTCAAGGGAAGAAGAAAGAGAGGAGGACCAAGGAAGAGTTGGGAGGACAATATCAAAGAGTGGACCGGCCTGTCATTTAGCGATTCCCAGTAGGCAGCTCAGAACCGTGACACATGGCATGAAATAGAGTGCAGCTCAAAACGGTGCCCCAACGACGCAGGGTTGGGTTAAGGGATAGTTCAGTTCAGTTTGGAAAGATTTTCTTTATTGAATAATTTGACATATACTTTCAGAATTTCAAAAGGTTCATTGCCTCTCATCTTAACAAACTTTTTTCTTCCAACATCGATTAATTGTTTTGCACATGCAAAGTCAACGCTCTTTTGCTGCAAGTAGTTTGATAACACAAAGATATTATCCAACAACTTTTGTACAAATAGCATCAGAAAAAACGAAAGAATATTTTGTTATTTAAACGAATAGTCTCATAGCTTCTGCTCTAACACTTTCTTTATATTCTATTGATTCTCATGAAATCATATCTTCTAGCAGAAAATTATCCAACAACTGCATCATCTGCATGCTTATGGCTTGCCCATCTTGTATCAGAAAGTCATTTCAGAGTATCTACTTTTGATTCAAATTGAGATTTATGAAGCTCTTTAAGAGTATGTAGAGGTGGCAAACTAGACGTAAAGAATGCATACAACCTTTCAGCTGTGCCGAAAAACAACTTTACATCACTGTTTACAGACATTGTTTCGATAGGGACCAAATTAAAAACATGGGCACAACAATGAACATGGATGGCATTGGGTGAAAGTTTCTTTAAATGAATTTGGAGGCCACGGTTAATTTCAGACATCACAAATGCGCCATCGTATGTCTGTCCTCGACAGGGTGTGACATCAATGTTTCGCTTTTTGAATTTGTAGTTCCGTTAAAATATTCTCAGCAAATGCGGCAACATAGCTGTTTTCCAAAGTATAAAGCCTTCTTGTTGCCCTAGGCACACACCTACATGGGTGTCCCCTTCTGCCTATGGCCCCGATCCTCCACTGACCGATGGTTTGTTTAATATTATGAAAACACACACACACACACACACGCACGCACACGCGCACACACCCACCCACACACACACACACACACACACACACACACAACTGTGGTTGAACAGGTCTAACCATTAATTTTAAAATATGCGCAAGGCGATTTTTACATTTGGAAAAGCACACTTCATGTTGTCTCTATCACTTTGTATAATTCTGCATGACTTGTGTTGTATTAAGATTGTGATGCAAGAAACTTGTTAAGATTATTGGAGCGGAACCTTCGTAGTTCAGTAAGTAAATTATTGTTCAGATCTTCAAAATAAGCATTTATTAGTCCTAGAAAACACTGAGATGTTTAAGGTACATCAACCAAACAAGAAAATCGAACTGCTATATCATTACATACTCGTCCTTGTCTACTTATCTCTGCCTCAAGTTGGTCAACAATAGCATAGAAAGTAGATTTATGAAATTTTTCTATGACATTCAGAGATACCTCAAGGGCATAACCATCAATCAAAACTTTCTTTTGCAATTACGGGTCAAAGTTGACCTGGTTTTATTTCTTTTGAAGCTTTTCAAACCTTTCGAATTCATTCCTAGATTTAGTCAAGTGATATGCTAGTGAAGAATACAAGTAAGCACACTTGACTGACCCTGTGAATATGTTGTAACGCTTCTTCTTAAAAGACAAGCATGAGAGAAAATTATAATTCTTGCATCTTCTTTGTTAAGTTTTCTGCTTCTCT
This sequence comes from Radix auricularia, assembly GCA_002072015.1. Taxonomy (NCBI): domain Eukaryota; kingdom Metazoa; phylum Mollusca; class Gastropoda; family Lymnaeidae; genus Radix; species Radix auricularia. The sequence continues at coordinate 15,134 of MUZC01000439.1, read as the reverse complement.
TCTTGTGTCGCTTTCTGTGACTGGTCTTCTTTTAAACTTATAAACATTATAAAGCTTTTATAATCTGAGGATGAGTCTAAAGTGAAATCATATTTGACTAATAAAGATAACATTTCACGTAAATGTCAAATATTTCTACAACTAACATCACTAGAGCAAGAATGTTCTCTGTGTCCTCTGAATGGCAAACCTTGTTTTACTAAGAACAACGTCATTTCTATCATTCATTTCAACACTATTATTTTCTACTCGGCGACGCTCCTGGCTGATCAAACCAGATTTTACAGTTTTGAAATACGATATTTAGCATGCATATTCATTTATTATACATGTCGTATTGCCGTTTAGTGTTGATTAGAAGTTTTGTGTTTAGCAATATTTTTCCTGCTCTAGTGACACCTTTTTAGTGTTCATCGAAGGCGTCTCAAGGGGGCGCCATCTTAGACCCAACAGGGGCGCGAGGGGGGCAGGCCGGCCCCCTGCCCTATAGCTAAATCCACCACTGATTAAGATGTTGTTTTTGTTGTTGTTTTTTTTGTTGTTGTTGGTTTTTTGTTTGTTTGTTTGTTTGTTTTTTGCGGTTGCAAACAACAGTGATTCCAAATCCAGACTATTTCTTGTTGTTGCTGTAAATATGTAAATATAAGATTCTACACGGTAATAGAATATAAGCGAAGAGGGGGGACATGTCAGGGGTATGAGAATCACTGAAGGTGAATGTCTCGTGACTTAAGTCACACCTAGCTCCAGTGGATGATTTTTTTTTTGTGAGCGATGATCACGTGGGGCATTGATCAGAGGACAGAGTCCATGCAAGGGTCAGTCCAGACCAGTCGCGTATATAATTCCGATGTGTCTCAGCAGTTGGGGGACACAAGGAGATAACGAGACAAGGAGAGAAGTGAACACAGAGAGTCAAGGGGACGGACTCTAGCGTTTCCCAGTGTCGTTCAGTTGGACCCAGGGCTGATATGATGTTGAAGTTAATGTGCACAGAGTTTTGCTAGTAGTTAAAGAGATGTACATAGATTACGAGTTGCAGACTCGCGATATTAAAGATTGTATATTTTTACAAGTACTTCTGTCACTTTATATACGCAAGGTTGCTGTGGAGTGAAAAGCAAAAACTCTAGCCAACGAGATCCTGTCAAGTACCAAGCAAGGTCTTTAGCAGAACAATACTCAACAGAATAAAAGATGCGTGTGGTGGTCTCCTGAGAGAACAAGCTGGGTTCAGAGGAGGAAGATCATGCATTAACCAAATAGCAACACTCCGGATAATTATAAAACAATCTATTGAATGGCAATCTCCCCTCTATACAACGTTTGTGGATTTGAATAGGCCTTTGATAGCATCAATAGAGAAACTATATGGTCAATAATGAGGCACTATAAAATACCAAACAAAATAACAAGCATCATCCAAAATCTGTACGAAAACTTCACCTGCCAAGTAGTATATAATGGTAGATTAACAGATGAATTCCATGTCACAACTGGAGCCAAACAAGGACGCCTCCTCTCTCCACTTCTGTTCATTTTTGTGTTAGACTGGGTCACAAAAGAAGCCTATGCAAGCTAAAGAAAAAGAATTCAATAGAACCCAGTGCAAAGACTAGAAGACTTTTGAGTTTGCTGATGACTTGGCCATTCTGTCCCACAGACTTCAAGACATGCATGACAAACTCACAGCGTTGAGCAAGACTGGGAAAAGAGTTGGACTCAATATCAATATTAAAAATTTTTTTTTGAAATTACCAACAAGATGGAGACATACAAGTAGCAAACTGTACCTTGGAACAAGTAAACAACTTTGTTTATCTTGGGAGTGTGGTCAGTGTATCAGGGGGAACAGATGAGGACATTGAACGAAGAATAAATTTGGCGCAACAGTGTCACATGATAGTATTTGATATATGATTGGTAGAGAGAGGTCACGTGATGTATGAATAAAGTGATGCATGGGGAGAGACGAATGTGTTCTAGTAATACATTAATTCCATGTAAATAAGTTCTAGTATTGGATTAAAGTTCATTATGTTCTAAAGGACTTATGTGTTTTAATGCAAGCTGGTATGTGTCAGTAATACACGCCTACAAGTGTGAAAGCGGCCCAAACAGACAAATAAGTTACAAACAGGCCAAAAACAGGTACAACATTTGCCAATCTGAAACAGATTTGGTGATCTCTACATCCATCTCTGTCAAAACAAAAGTCAGGATCTTTAAAATCAAGGTTAAAACGGTCCTAATTTATGGATCAGAAACATGGCGTACGACAGAGACAACAAAAAAAACCCAGATGTCTCAGAAATATTCTTAAAATAAAATTGTTCGACGAGGTCGAAAACAAACTCCAAATTGTGGGAGAGGTGTGGACAAAGGACAGTAGAACAACAGATCATGGAAAGGAAGTGGAGATGGATTGGACACACCCTTCGGAAAGATAACAGCCGGGTGATGCAGGCCTTAGATTGGAACCCTCAGGGCAAGCGTCAGTGAGGAGGACCACAGCATACATGGAGACGGAGCATGTTAGCCACACAGTGTCACCTAAGCCACTCAGTGTCACCTAATCCACACAGTCTCACCTAAGCCACACAGTCTCACCTAAGCCACATAGTCTCACCTAAGCCACACAGTCTCACCTAAGCCACACAGTCTCACCTAAGCCACACAGTCTCACCTAAGCCCCTCATCTCACCTAAGCCACACAGTCTCACCTAAGCCCCTCATCTCACCTAAGCGCCTCAGTCTCACCTAAGCCACGAAGTCTAACCTAAGCCACACAGTCTCACCTAAGCCACACAGTCTAACCTAAGCCCCTCAGTCTCACCTAAGCGCCTCAGTCTCACCTAAGCCACGCAGTCTAACCTAAGCCACACAGTCTCACCTAAGCCACGCAGTCTAACCTAAGCCACACAGTCTAACCTAAGCCACACAGTCTCACCTAAGCCACACAGTCTCACCTAAGCCACGCAGTCTAACCTAAGCCACACAGTCTCACCTAAGCCACGCAGTCTAACCTAAGCCCCTCAGTCTCACCTAAGCCACACAGTCTCACCTAAGCCACACAGTCTCACCTAAGCCCCTCAGTCTCACCTAAGCCCCTCAGTCTCACCTAAGCCACGCAGTCTCACCTAAGCCACACAGTCTCACCTAAGCCACGCAGTCTAACCTAAGCCACACAGTCTAACATAAGCCACACAGTCTAACATAAGCCACACAGTCTAACATAAGCCACACAGTCTAACATAAGCTATAACTCTATCTTTTTAAATTAAAATTTTGGTTCGAAGCGTAAAGTCTGGATATTGTAAAACACAAGCTTCTCAATATACTTTTAATAACTTGTCAAATTGCACTATGAACTTGCATTTGGGTATATACATCTACATTTATCTTCAAGTATTTTAAAGACAATTTAAATATATTTTTCATATAGATTCTATCCGTTTAAGAATGAGTATTTTAACGCAATTTCCCTTTGGAATAAATTCGTTTATATATTTGAAATATTTGTCCTGTCTGTTTGAGCTTTGAACAGAAACTTCTCCTGAACCATAATACATAGAGGGTTTGGGTGTTTGGAAAATACGTTGAGAGGGTCCCAAGGAAAGGCACGGGCAAAAAACATTACCGAAAAGGTTTATTGGATTTCCTGGAAAATTCAAAATCCCCCAAAATATCAGTATTTTGTCAATTTCTCACCAACCATAACATCTATCGGGTTGAAACAAACGCCAAATGGTAGCTAATAATATATAGAACAATGTTGTAGAAGAAACTTTTGAAAAATTTCTAATCCTTCCACTCCCGTAATTTTAGCAAAAAGTAAATGGAAATGACATAAACAGGGTAAGGGTTGGCCTGACAGGACGTAACAAAACAGCCTTCCTCAACGAATACACAATACACAAATAAAACTAATATAAGAAATAAAAACTAGATGAGGTGAAATCCAAAGAGTCAACCCTTACCCTGTTTACGTCTTATCCATTTACTTTTTTTATAAGGCTGATTGCAGTCTCACCTCTGCCCCCTCTCCCCAATTTTTTCCCGTAATTTTAGCAGCAATTTGTAGATAACAATTGTTTTGTTTCGTTTCATAATTATTGATTTGACATTTTTAAATATGTAATCTAGAATGATAGTTAATGGGGTTTTCCATCTTTGTGACTGCTAATGTTAGATTGTTGTGACGTGCGCATTATATTTACACATTCTAAGTGTTTTGAAACGATAAGGGATACGACGTCATATTTTGTTTAGTTTCAGAATCCCTTATTTGAAATTACATTTGTTGTAATCAATATTTATTTCCCTTGAATTTAAAAAAAATCGTAAATTCTTTGTTGGAAATTGCGTTTAAGCACTCATTCGAGTTTTTATAATTTTTTTTTTTCATTTATAGTTACTTATCTTGCAAGGTTTACCATTCAACAGAAGGTAACTGACAAATTGCAACATGCTAATAGCCATTTTGTTCTAACCGACCTTTTAATTTTATCTTTTCACAAAGATTAAGTCGAGATAAACGTTATAATTTTATCCACGTTCTGTAAGTATCATCTCACTCATAGAACAGCGTGTATTTTTAATAGAAAATATTTATAAGCCTTGTCCCCGTGATTTCTCATCTAATGTCCCACTGCATGCCTCACTGTATGCCCATTACATATTTCAGTTTATGCCTCAAAGTATGCCCATTACATATTTCAGTTTAAGGCTCACTGCATGCCAATTACATATTTCAGTTTATGCCTCACTGTATGCCCACTACATATTTCAGTTTATGCCTCACTGTATGCCCATTACATATTTTAGTTTATGCCTCACTGTATGCCCATTACATATTTCAGTTTATGCCTCACTGTTTGCCCATTACATATTTCAGATTAAGCCTCACTGTATGCCCATTACATATTTCAGTTTAATCCTCACTGTATGTCCATTACATATTTCAGTTTATGCCTCACTGTATGCCCATTACATATTTCAGTTTATGCCTCACTGTATGCCAATTACATATTTCAGTGTATGCCTCACTGTGTATCTCAACGAATGTCTCAGTTTATATTTCACTACATATCTCAGTGCATGTCCCCCTCTGCATTTGTCTCTATATTTCTCACTTTATGTCTCACATTGTGTTGTTCAGTAGGTCTTACTACACATCTCCTAGCATATCTAAACGCATGTCTCAAATTGTGTCTCACTGGAATGTCTATACAACAACGTTGTTTTGTGACGTCTTGTCAGGCACATACATGACCTGTTTGTGACGTCTTGTCAGGCACATACATGACCTGTTTGTGACGTTTTGTCATGCACAAACATGACCTGTTTGTGACGTCTTGTCAGGCACATACATGACCTGTTTGTGACGTCTTGTCAGGCACATACATGACCTGTTTGTGACGTCTTGTCAGGCACATACATGACCTGTTAGTAAGACATTTATCCATATATACAGCGTGTATGACTACATTTCGAAATGCATGTCTCACTGTATGTCCCATTTATGCTTCATTGTATATGTCACTGCATTTCTTACGTCAATGTCACTCTTAATGTCACAATATAATATGGTTTACCCTAAGGCGGATTAAAAAGGAGTCTGAGTGGACTAAAGCATGGGGCCCCGGTGAATTAGGGGCCACAAAACTAAGTATTTTTACATAATATAGTTGGACAAATGTTTGGATAAATCCTTGAAAATATTGTTGAAAAAATCTAATCAATTAATCTGATTGCTATTCATTCAGACCCAACAGTCTTAATATTCGAAAAACGTGATTTGATAGGCTCAATAAGAGAAAAAGTTTTAAAAATTATTGTTCTTTTTTTTTTTAATTTGCTACTTCCGTCAAGCAATCTTGGTCTTATGGAAGTGTGTAGGCTTGTGTTGCAAAAGATGTCGGTATCGTTTCCAAAAGATGGATTTTTTTATTAGTCTTTTTACACTAAATTTTATATTCCCGGCAAACACTTCAAACATATTTTTTCTTTGTGTGGTATTTTTTATGAATAATATTTTAGGTTAGGAACGCCGTTCCCATAGTACAGACAAATTATGAGCAAGGGACCAATGGAAAATTTATTTATAGTCTTATATTAGCTGCTAGCAATCATTTTAGGGCCCCCGTTAAAATTGTAGTCAGGGGCCCCGTGCACTCTTAATCCGCCCCTGGTTTTACCTCACATCTCCCGTCATGTCTCACTCATTACATGTCTCACTACCTATCTCACTAATGTCATTCTGAAATTTAATATGCTTACCATATCTTAAATCTGTTGTGTGTTGCAGCACCTTGTGACATTTTTGTTAAAGCGTTCTAATTGAAAATAAAAAAGAGTAATTTTTTAAGTACTGAATATTTGTGAGGTTGCGAAAGACAGGAAATGACCTAGAAACTTTATAGTACAGTAAAAATGCGCCTTATTAACACTAGTGGATGAGTGAAATTGTGATAAAAAAAAGGAGTTCATCTCACCTTTTACTGGGTTAGGGAAGTACTTATTTGATTTACACATGACATATGACAACCTGGTTCTGTCTAATTAACCACGACAACGTTAGTTGGGTTGAGAATTAGGATGAGAGAATGAGAGAATTGTGGAAATAGACGGAGAATTAGGATGAGAGAATGAGAGAATGATGGAAATAGATGGAGAATTAGGATGAGAGAATGATGGAAATAGATGGAGAATTAGGATGAGAGAATGA
>MUZC01000438.1:209474-247972 GCA_002072015.1 Radix auricularia | reverse complement strand
GTTGTACACTGTGTTCATGTTGTTTTACACTTTGTTCATGTTGTACACTATGTTCATGTTGTTGTACACTTTGTTCATGATGTAAAAATTTAATTCTTAAACTTTGAAGAAAAAAAATAGTCAAATGAAAACATATTTACTAACCCTTCACATTGCTCAAGAAGACGCGTGGCGTTGTCTAGCTTCGGACGATGATGGATGAAGGCATTCGATCACGCTACAGAAAAGGTGAAGAGCACCAAAGCGTTTTTTTCAACATCGTCCTCATGTTAACGCCAACACTATGAGACACATACCATGAGCTGTGTAACTACACTACTGTCATAATTCACATATGTGTCTAAAAATAATTGTGAATATCAGGGGTGTTATTAACTGACCAGTGCAATGTGGTTTAGGGTGTAAATTTTATTTTAGAAATAAGAAAAAAATAATTGAAAAATAATATAAATATTTTAGAAAATTTTTAACAAGCCGTAAATTATCGTGTTTAACATAGTGAGTCGAATCGCTTATTAAAGTCTAAACAAACAGGTGAAATGTTTTAAAAGGTTCATAAAGTTATAAATTAACATTTTGGGTAAAAAAAAACCGAATGGTTAAATGAGTTAATAATTTTAAAAAATTTAACATAATTTATTTTGTTAAATTTAAATTTGAAAATTCAACATTTTAAAAGACTTAACTCCTCATTCTCAGCATAACCCTTATCGAATCTTATATGCTCTTAAAACGTATAACTATTGAAACTATTTTATCAGAAAATTTTGATACAATTTAGTTTACGTTGTAACAAGAGATGAACAAACTACACCGTCTCGCCCTTACAACACCAATCATATTGAATTGGGGTTTTAACGGGCGCTGTGTAATTCAATGAATTTATTTACCTCTAATAGAAAGAAAATCGTTTTGAATGATTTTAAGGCTCCATTAGCATCGGCACAGAAGTCTTGTAAGTGATTACAATGATGGCTCCATAACTGCATCATGATTCCAGCCATTGATGTGGTCCATAGTCAACTCCAGTGACGGATCACACTCAGGGTAGCGACAGTTGAGAGACTCAACGAAAACTGGCAAGGTTCTCTCGTGTGCTGCGACACGATAGCCTGACAAAAATCATCCTCAGATGAATTAATAAAACGGGAAACTAACTAGAGTATGTCCTTCCACCCATAAAAATGTCAACTGCTAAGAGTAACAAAGAAAAAGAAACAAATAAATTCAAAATACTTCATCCATGGAAAAGAACTAACCCAAACTAAAGATGCAAAATACTTAGGAGTCATAATAAATGAGAAACTCTCTTAGAATCCCCATGTCAATGAAGTTGTTAAAAAATCAAACAAAACCTTAGGCTTTATAAAAAAGAAACTTTTAAAAATATAATAAAGATATAAAACTAAAATGCTACCTCATCCTGGTGAGACCTATACTAGAATATGCATCTTCTGTATGGGACCCATCCACCAAAGAAAATATTGATAAGTTAGAACAAATCCAAAAAAGAGCTGCCAGATTCATTACTGGAGAATATTCAAAACTGACAAGAGTAACACCATTAGTTAAATCATTAAACCTTGAAACACTAGCGGATAGAAGAACCAAGAGTAAATTAGTAATTATACATAAGGCAAATAATTCTAATTTAGAAATACAACACAAAGATAACTTAATACAACCCTCAAATAGACATAAAGATAAAAACATTTTTCTTATTCCATATGCAAGAACAAACACATACAAGTTTTCTTTCTTTCTGTCCGGTATTCGGGCGTGGATTGGGTTGCCTGAAGAAACCAGGAAAGCAAACACTTTATCATCATTTAAAACTCTAGTAAGAATACAGGACTAAACACAAACCACAGAAATACGTAGGACGCAATAATCTTCTGTACATAAGGAACGTCTGTAACATATAAGATCCCTTAAGACACTGTAGAAGGGGACGGTGAAGAGGTCGACAGCTGAAAACTTGAAAGACTTTTACAGTGCCGAGGTTGAGTGAAATACTGGGTGACGCTAAAGACAGCGATGAGATTGAGTGAATTACTGAGTGACGCTAAAGACAGTGCCGAGGTTGAGTGAATTGGTCGATGCCGATAAAGTTTGGCGAATGTAGAGATAGTAGTCGTTTGACGTGTTCCTGCCCCCCTCCCCTAGAAAAAAAACGACCTCAAAAGTCAATGGACTATTACCAACACATCATCTGTCATGTTCATGCAATTATCTTCTGCATAGAAGGAGCGTCTGTATAGATAAGATTGAAGATAATATTGAGTGACAGATCACATTAAGTGCCCCTCTTTAAGATGCTCCATACTAAAGAAAAACGTTCATTTTTGAGTTGCTTTTAAACAAGATTTCATCAACGCTGTCATTCATTAAAGTTAATCCAAATAAATTTTTATCAAATCTTCAAAACGGCTTAACAACCGATTTGGATTAGTTCTTTTAAACTCTACAGGGCTTAACTGATACGGTGGCAATATAAAAACTACTTGCAAATGTAGTCATTCTGATCATATTCACAAAACTTCAGAAAGTATATATTAACAAAAAATGAAGAATCTTTGTTTGGAAATTTTCCGAAGTTGAATTAACAACGAGAGCACGAAGTTTTTATTTAAACTTGTAACATATAGTCTACAGAGAATTTAACACGCTGAAGTGGAGTAAGTACGTATTACATATCCTTAAAGTAGACGTTGAAAAAAGAAAGTTTGAAAAATAAGTTTCAATTTTCTCTACACCCCGTTTATAAACACAACACCTTCGTTCTTTAAACACCTCAAGTCTTTTAAAGTTTTAAACTTTTATTTTTATAGTTTATTGGTATCTGTGTCAACGCCTAGCAAAGCCGTTTGTTCACATAAAGCTGCAGTTTCACTACCCAAAATCATTATTGTTATGATCTCTTCACTCTGATGTTTGTCTTCAAGGGTTTATCGCGTCGAATCACCCGTTAAAGACCGGCCGAGCTCGCTTGATCCTAAATAAAGACCATCGATTTATCAATAACACGCGCCTTAAGGTCTTTTCGCACCTGTCAGTTTTATCGATCTCTTCCTTGTTGAATCTTCTCGTCCACGAGGGGGGCATCCGCCGATCATCGTCGAACGTATGCGATTCCTCCAAGGGCATACGAGAGACCTCGAGGCAACCCTATCCTGGGCCAACCTCTGCATGATATTCCAGTCATGGCCATGGCTGATTTTCTTAATGTCTGCCTCCGATTCTCGGTATCAAATGTTTATTCGACGAACGTTTTCTCGCTTCCCTAGTGTTACGATTTAAGGACTTGCCTTCTTGTATTAGAAACAGGTTTTCCGAGCGTATGGCCAATCCATCTCCACCTCTTCTGGAGAATTTCTTGTTCTATTGGCTTTTTGACTTGTTCGCTGCCACAGTTCTATGTTTCTGAAATAGTCTGGCCAGTGAATTCTGATAATTCTTCTTAGACCATTGTTGATAATAAGCACTTCCTTACCAGCAGGTAATTACATGAAACAAGTAACATGACCAATACCTGTTAACTCATGAAATGTAATCCCACAAATGCCATTATACACTTTTCTTTAATTTATATCGATGTTATATTGAAAATAATAAATAACGTTATTTTTAGCAAAGTTGCTTGTCTTATTCTTTAATATTCACAGTTTTCGTTTTTCAATAGTGCAATCATTAAAGTCAGGGGTCTCCAAACTTTTCTGCCGAAGGGCCGCATGAACTGTCAAACAGCAGCTTGGGGGCCGACTACACATAGTTTTTTTTTGTAAACTATACGTAAAAATAGTTATTGGTTTTTTTTTTTTTAAAGATTAAAAGGTCCCCGGGGGCTGGATGAGAAGGCCTCGCGGGCCGCATCTGGCCCACGGGCCGTAGTTTAGAGACTCCTGATTCAAGTTAAAACCTAGCGTTTCCAATATTTTCCTGTCGCAGGCCAGACCCCATAAAAATCTTATCGCCATGTCACTTCTTTACTTCTTGTTCTTACCCCCCCCCCCCGCTCAATTTACTCACCTCAGTATCTCAATCACTGTTTTCATTGCTCATCATTGACACGAAGACATTCTTTGAACAAATTTTTCTTTGATTTCCATGTTTGCTGTCCTACGTGTTACACAATTTAGGGGAGGGGGGTTGGGACGGGGGAGAGTAGTACGCGCTACCAAAGATCAGTACACAGCCGCGTAAGGAAACAACACTTAATGCATGTACACGTAAATCTTGGTCCACACCATTCCCATTGGATATGAATGGGAAGCAGTAACTGTGTAACTATTTTTAGTTTGCTGGATTTTTTGTTTTTACGTCGCGATACGCGATCACTGTAACAAGTAACAGATGTGAATTTTTTTTAAATTGTGTGAAAATAGTAAAAAAAAAATAATAATAAAATAAATAAATAAATAAAATAATGACTTAGCCTAAAAATATTACTTTTAAACTTCATTTTAAAAAAAAAATAATTTTGTAGGCTTTTTTGATGGAAATTTTTTATTAAAAAAGGATTTTTTTTTATTTTTATGTTTGATCTTAAATTTAGCTTTTGTGTTTAAGCTTTCGTGTCACCGAAGAGCTTTTAATAACTACTATTTAAATTTATTTGATTGAAAGAGCTTTTGCCAGTTGTTTTAATTTTAGAGAAAAATAAGTGATTGGGTTTTTAATTAATGGGGTTAGTTTTATTATAATTTTTAAACATTTTTTTTTCTACTGATTTGAAAAAAGTAGTAAACAAAATGAAGCAATAAGGCTTATAAAAAAAGTAAACGGAAAATACGTAAACAAGGTAAGGGTTAGCCTCACAGTACGTAACAAAACAGCGAACGTTTCGGCAAAGAGCCTTTTTCAACGGACATACAAAACACAAATAAAACGAACATAAAAAATAAAAAATTTAAACTTAACTGTGGTGAAATGCAAAGAGTCAATGATTTGAAAAAAAATAATAACTTTTGAAATTGAATATTAACGCTGATAACAGAAAATTACGGAGGCTTCTTACAAAAGTTTTCCTTTGTTACTGATTTGAATGTAACTAATGAAGCAATGCCTGGAGCAGCTAAATCTCATTTTTAAAAACTTATCAATTTCGTCATGTGACGTAATATTCAGTTGTTATTAGGGCTGCGGAAAGTAACGATTAATTTCTCGATTAATAGGTAAAAGTTTTTATTGATTAAAATTATTTTAATCGCTAAAATAGCTATTAAAATTAAAGAAAATGTGTTTTAAGCGCTTTTTTTTTCGATTTATTAATAAATAATAATAGTCGTTTTAACGTGCAAACTTCTCCATAATTTTTTTTTTTCAAAGTGTTAACTTTAAAATAAGCAGTTTTTTAAGGAAATGATATTTAAAAGCAATGTTTTTACTTAATTAACAAAACAAAATTTATATTCATTGACATGAAATTGAACTTTTTATAATTAAATATATAACTCCCAAAAATAATAATTTTGTATTAAAAACTTAAGTTATGGGCATTTTATGAAATTTTCAGTTTAAAGACGTCATACATCTTATTTTCAGCTTTAATCAAAATTATCATTTAATTATTTTGTAATTTTTCAAAAATTAACTATTAAATTAAAATTAATCGACAACAGTCCGAGTTGTTATGTCTGTTGAGTAATTTGTTGCCTGTGGAAACCAGGAACGCATGAAACCAAATACTTCATCAACAATTAAAACAATAATAAAGAATGCAGGTCTAAGTACTTATTATATATAAGCGTAAGACGCAATAATATTCTGCATAGAAGGAGCGTTTGTAACAGATAAAATAAAGCGAGCTATTATGGCCGTTGCAATATTTAGCACTTAAATTTTATCAATTTTTGCTCATGAATTTAGTTTCATTTAAGACATTACAGACGTGACGCAACGACCTCAATTCAGTCTTAGCTCTGTCGGGTACTTTAGTTTAAATGACCATCAATATATCAACTAAGGGTGTACCGGATTCAAATTTTTGAAATACAGCCAGAGTAGTATTCGGTCGGAATCACGAAGTGGAATCCAACCGGAGCCGAAGCTGGAGCTAGATTTATCAAAATGGCCGGATTCCGGAATAGTCGTAGCCGGAGCTATTATATTTATATATTTTTTAATGGCCGGATTTTGCCGAATTTATGTAGTAAATTTATTCTGGAGTCGAATCCGGAGCCGGATTTGTAAAAATTGCCGTATTCTGGTTTTGCCATAGTCGGAGCCAAAATCCGGTACACCCCTTAGTTTCAACACATTAAAACCGTATTCCCCAGTATTTAATGTGTAGAGTTATTTCTTAGAATGTTGTTTTTGGGTGTTATTATTTCTATTTGTAGATCCCATATTGTCACGTCTGTCTTACGCCTGTCCTCTATTTCTAATTGCACATCCCATATTCTCACGTATACCTTACTTGTCTGCTCTATTTCTATTTGTACATACCATATTATCAGGTCTGTCTTACGCCTTTCCTCTATTTCTATTTGTACATCCCATTTTGTCACGTCTGTCTTACTTGTCTCCTCTATTTCTATTTGTACATCCCATATTGTCACGACTGTCTTACTTGTCTCCTCTATTTCTATTTGTATATCCCATATTGTCACGTCTGTCTTACTTGTCTCTTCTATTTCTATTTGTATATCCCATATTGTCACGTCTGTCTTACTTGTCTCTTCTATTTCTATTTGTATATCCCATATTCTCACGTATGTCTTACTTGTGTCCTCTATTTCTATTTGTACATCCCATATTGTCACGTCAGTCTTACGTCTCTCCTCTATTTCTTATTGTAGATCCCATATTGTCACGTCTGTCTTACTTGTCTCCTCTATTTCTATTTGTAGATCCCATATTGTCACGTCTGTCTTACGCCTGTCTTCTATTTATATTTGCACATCCCATATTGTCACGTCTGTCTTACGCCTGTCCTCTATTTCTAATTGCACATCCCATATTCTCACGTATGCCTTACTTGTCTGCTCTATTTCTATTTGTACATCCCATATTATCAGGTCTGTCTTACGCATTTCCTCTATTTCTATTTGTACATCCCATTTTGTCACGTCTGTCTTACTTGTCTCCTCTATTTCTATTTGTAGATCCCATATTGTCACGTCAGTCTTACGCCTCTCCTCTATTTCTTATTGTAGATCCCATATTGTCACGTCTGTCTTACTTGTCTCCTCTATTTCTATTTGTAGATCCCATATTGTCACGTCTGTCTTACGCCTGTCTTCTATTTATATTTGCACATCCCATATTGTCACGTCTGTCTTACGCCTGTCCTCTATTTCTAATTGTACATCCCATATTCTCACGTATGCCTTACTAAATATGTGACATTTGAGACGGCATCAAAGGCCCTGAGTTACTAAAACTCTTATAGGTCCCATCGGGGAATCTCTTGGCAAGCTCCCACCCCTCCCCCGAAGGGTGTAGCTGACAAGGGCACCCCCAACACGGTCCCCTCTAAGAGGGGGCCGCCTGGGCAGGGTTAAGTTCGCTCTAGGCTCACAGTCCTGCCTCTCAAGGGGGTTTCCTCCCTAAGGAGGATGTGGATTTACCTAATTCGACCCGCCGTAACTGCGGTGCCACCACAGCGCATGAAACGGATTTATCTACCTAGGACTGTCGCAAGATAGGGGAATCATCATTGTAACCCTCCCGGGGGGTGCGGGCAACCGCAGAACCAACCACATAGTGTTGGGTAAGGGCACCCCTTATCGGGAAGGTTTCCTCAGAGCTGACGTCCGACCAAAGTTCTTCACGGCACTTTTTCTAGTGTTTTACTGGCCCTCCTGGCCCTAAACAGTGCCGTTCACTGATTCTAACTAGAAAGGGGGACGAAACGGCCGCCTCGGATGACCCGACCCTCAACGGGCACAATGGATTTCATCATCGACAGAGGCGGTATCCACCTTGGTCGCCTCTGTCTTAGTTCCGTACGGCGGCATTAATCATCTGTCTAACTTCCTAGCTAGCCCTAACCGGACTTCGACCTTCCAGGTCGGGACTTTTAGTTTCGGGCTTCGCGTACCCTACTCAACCCGGGGACCACGTAGAGGTAAGCCCATTCCCCGGGCGAATGCCTTACTTGTCTCCTCTATTTCTATTTGTACATCCCATATTGTCACGTCAGTCTTACTTGTCTCCTCTATTTCTATTTGTACATCCCACATTCTCACGTCTGTCCTACGCCTATCCTCTATTTCTATTTGTACATCCCATATTGTCACGTCTTTCTTACTTGTCTCCTCTATTTTTATTTGTACATCCCATATTGTCACGTCTGTCTTACTTGTCTCCTCTATTTCTATTTGTACATCCCATATTCTCACGTCTGTCTTACGCCTATCCTCTATTTCTATTTGTACATCCCATATTCTCACGTCTGTCTTACGCCTATCCTCTATTTCTATTAGTACATCCCATATTGTCACGTCTGTCTTACGCCTCTCCTCTATTTCTATTTGTACATCCCATATTGTCACATCTGTCTTACGCTTCTCCTCTATTTCTATTTGTAGATCCCATATTGTCACGTCTCTCTTCGATTTCTATTTGTAGATCCCATATTGTCACGTCTCTCCTCTATTTCTATTTGTAGATCCCATATTGTCACGTCTCTCCTCTATTTCTGTTTGTAGATCCCATATTGTCACATCTGTCTTACGTCTCTCCTCAGCTCGCTGACCACACACGGACATGTACCACCAGAAGCTCTTCCTCCTGATGATCGTCTTAGTTGTTGGGATGTCAATCATAGCGATCACCTGGAGACAGAAGAATTGTAAACATGTAAAAAAAAATGTCAATGAAACCCCCCCCCCCCCCACAGTATTTAAATGCAAAATATTCATGTACCTTGTATCTCGTTTCCTAGACCGGTGATGGCGAACCCATGCTGCGCGTGCCACAGACGGCACGCAGAGCCTCACCAACCGGCACGCGACTAAATTATTACTTTCTTAATCAAACAACTCTGCTGGCATTCCGTGTTGACACTTTGCTATATAAAATAGGCATAAATTGAATTTTTGGAAAAAAAAAAAGGTTCGCCATCACTGCCCTAGAGAAACTGAAAGTTGGCGACTGATTTAAAAGAAGGCATTGGTGGACTGAATTTAGGACAGGGGTTAATGACTGACCTTTAGGAAAGGGGTCGTCGACTGAATTTAGGACATGGAGCGTGGACGTGAAAGGATGGTGTGAAAGGGTTAAAGAATAAATTACCTCGGACCTGCACTCGGTTACATTTCTAATTACTGGGGGCTGATAAATGGCTGACGGTAAACATAGTTGACTCATGGCGGTTGGCCAGTCCTTGAAAATGTACCTTAAATCCAACAACGTGTATCTCATATTTATGTCATTCATTATATTGCAATCGATATACAAAATGTCTTAATAAACCGTCACTGGTATGAAACTCATTTTCCTTATCGCATAGCACATCTATTCTCGGCATCTTGTAGTCATAAAACTAACACTAATTTATTCTTACACAAGTATTTGAATTGATGATTTCCAAAAATTACATTCGATGGAAACAAAATCAACGGCTCACCTTGTGTGGAATGTAATTGTTTTAAGTCCACTTTTCAGAATGTAATCGTTTTAAATCCACTTTTCAGAATGTAATAGTTTTAAATTTAAATCACCTTTTCAGAATGTAATGGTTTTAAATCCACTTTTCAGAATGTAATCGTTTTAAATCCACTTTTCAGTGTCTCTTAGCCAAATTTATAAATCAAAATGTCCCAGCCGAAGAATCCAAAGCGGCAACAATAACATTCTTGGCCAACGAACTGAGAAAGAAACTGTCCCTGGCCAATGTGACGGCGGATATAGTGAACATAACTACGCTTTGCCAGACCCTCAAGGTCCGGTACGTGGACAAATGTAACCGGACGGACGTGGACGACAACTGCACGCAGAGGCAGCTGCCCGAGAAGTTGGAGACCAGGATTGAGCAACTCGTGTACAGGAGGAACCTCGTCATCTCCCCTTACTACCGTGACGTCATCCGGAACATGAGCAGCGTCATCGCGGGGTCGTATGACCTCATCATCGTGAGCGCGCTGTCGTCGAATCACTACAACGAGACGCAGGTGAGAGGTTGGAATATAGAAATTTTTAAATATCTTTTAAAAAATTAACCCCACCTCCCCCACCCCCCCAAAAAAAATATTTAAAAAATCTTGTTTTTGTAAGGGTGGAAAACTTATTGCAGGATTCCTGTGTAAACTTAAGAAGCACAAAAAAAACAAAAAAAACAAAACAAACAAACAAACAAACACAAAACAAAAAAAAAACAAAACCCACACATTAATTTAAAAAGAAGAAAGAATGTTTGTAGATCTACTGAATTCAATTGAAAAAAACAAACCGTATTTAAGCTAAGACAACACGTATTCCAGTCCCACATTCCTAAACAAACTTTAACCTACATGTCAACACAGGTTTTTGTTACCTTAATCATATGTTTGAGGAGTAATAAGGTCATTTTAATGAAAGATATTCAATAAAAAAAATTTTTTATATCGTGTTTAATAAATTATATAATTCACTACAAACTCAAAACAAGTGACAAGTTTTTTTTGTTTCTTTTTAAAATGTTCTTCTAGTTTCTGTGAGTCACCAAATTTCGAATCGCACCGTTCTAGCACAGTTGTGCGCCGCATAAGTAGCCTACAAACGTTAAGTTGCTGCACCTAAACAAAATGTAGCGTCATTTCAAGTACACACATCCATCTTAATTTTTTTTTTTTAAATTTCCTCCATGTTTCCGTAGATCGCAAAGAAATCCGTAACGCCGCGCATGCGGTCCACAGTTTTGCAGCCCCCTAACTGTCCTAGTAAACGCCCCTAAAGCCACCTCTTAAGAGTTTAGAAGATCGTTTTGAATCCCAGCACAGAGATTCTATTTTTGGATGAGCAAAGCAATGGCTCACTACCAAGACAACACATCGAATATAACCAGTCTGCCACTACAACCTTCTAATAAAATAGAGAGATTGTATTTGATAATTTTGTTTTACGTGCACTAAGGAATCGAGACGTTTAGTAAATTTCCTATCTTGCGACAGTCCTAGGTAGATAGACCCGTTTCATGCGCTGTGGTGGCACCGCAGTTACGGCGGGTCGAATTAGGTAAAATCCACATCCTCCTTTGGGAGGAAACCCCCTTGAAAGGCAGGACGGTGAGCCTAGAGCAAACTTAACCCTGTCTGTCTGTGTGTGTGTCTCTGTGTCTCTATGTGTCTGTGTTCAGTCCAAAGTCCCACTTTCCGTGGTAACCGTTGCTCTTAGTTCAACTATCGACTCCTCTGTGCCAGGCCATGTTAAAGAACCTACACCAGGAGGTCTACCCAGTCCTCACCAACTTCCTTCTAGTTCTATTTGATATCGGACTGACCACTGGCGAGAGACGTGACCTGGAGAAATATTGCAGGTTTCTCTCTTAACGAACGTCTTTAACGTAGCAATTAATCATAGACCCGTTCAAGTACATTAATAAAACAATGATTATAGATTTATTCAATTACTTTAATGTAACAATAATCATAAATATTTCTATTACATTAATGTAGAAATAATCATAAATTTTTTCTATTACATTAATGTAACAATAATCATAAAATTTTTCTATTACATTAATGTAACAATAATCATAAATTTTTTCTATTACGTTAATGTAACAATAATCATAAATTTATTCTATTACATAAATGTAAAAATAAAAAATAAACGTCGTACGATATATTAATCAAATAGTATAATACATTAATGAAACAACAATCACCATTACCGCCATTAGATTTAACAGTATACATAGTCTCTGTTCCGTAAATAACAACAAAAAAAATATGATGTAAAACTTACAGTTTATGAAAACACTGTCATGGCCAACATGTAATAAACATTACTTATTGTATTCCAATGGCACAAAATTTTATAACATAGATATCAGATCTGTATAATTCCAAAACTTTCAATTCCAGGTGTACCGTAATAACGTTTCCCTTCCACCTCTTCCCTCCCTACTTTAAAACGATGAAATGCTTTGCCTGGAAGCCGCCCATTGTCAGATCGATGTCCGACAAGGCCAAGGTCGTCATTTGGCAGGACGCCTCAATCAGGTTAGACAAATTACGATACGCTATGAAAAGCTAACATTAATGATATCACACCTGATAAAATCTATGATATCACAACATATAACATCTATGATATTACAACAAATAACATATATGATATCACATCAGATAACATCTATGATATCACACCAGATAACATCTATGATATCACACAAGATAACATCTATGATATCACACCAGATAACATCTATGATATCACGCCAGATAACATCTATGATATCACACCAGATAACATCTATGATATCACACCAGATAACATCTATGATATCACGCCATATAACATCTATGATATCACACCAAATAACATCTATAATATCACAACAAATAACATCTATGATATCACACCAGATAACATCTATGATATCACAACAGATAACATCTATGATATCACACCAAATAACATCTATGATATCACAACAAATAACATCTATGATATCACAACAGATAACATCTATGATATCACAACAGATAACATCTATGATATCACAACAGATAACATCTATGATATCACACCAGATAACATATATGATAACACAACAGATAACATCTATGATATCACACCAGATAACATATATGATATCACAACGTATAACATATATGATATCACAACGTATAACATCTATGATATCACACCAGATAACATCTATGATATCACAACAGATAACATCTATGATATCACACCAGATAACATCTATGATATCACACCAGATAACATCTTTGATATTACAACATATAACATCTATGATATCACACCAGATAACATCTATGATATTACAACATATAACATCTATGATATCACAACAGATAACATCTATGATATCACAATGTATAACATCTATGATATCACAACGTATAACATCTATGACATCACACCAGATAACATCTATGATATCACACCAGATAACATCTATGATATCACAACAGATAACATCTATGATATCACAACAGATAACATCTATGATATCACACCAGATAACATCTATGATATCACACCAGATAACATCTATGATATCACACCAGATAACATATATGATATAACAACAGATAACATTTATGATATCACACCAGATAACATCTATGATATCACACCAGATAACATATATGATATCACAACAGATAACATCTATGATATCACACTAGATAACATCTATGATATCACATCAGATAACATCTATGATATCACACCAGATAACATCTATGATATCACACCAGATAACACATTCGATATCACAACAGATAACATCTATGATATCACACCAGATAACATATATGATATCATAACAGATAACATCTATGATATCACAACAGATAACATCTATGATATCACACCAGATAACATCTATGATATCACACCAGATAACATCTATGATATCACAACAAATAACATATATGATATCACAACAGATAACATCTATGATATCACAACAGATAACATATATGATATCACAACAGATAACATCTATGATATCACACCAGATAACATCTATGATATCACACCAGATAACATCTATGATATCACAACAGATACACACAGCCAGATGTCATCCCAGTCATGATGAAACGAACCATACAACGTGGCGTACAGCAGCGATACTACACCACGGGGGTACCCAACCCATACTACACACTACCACAGGTGAGGCTAGTCACATACCCAACCCATACTACACACTACCACAGGTGAGGCTAGTCACATACACAACCCATACTACACACTACCACAGGTGAGGCTAGTCACATACCCAACCCATACTACACACTACCACAGGTGAGGCTAATCACATACCCAACCCATACTACACACTAACACAGGTGAGGCTAGTCACATACCCAACCCTTACTACGCACTACCACAGGTGAGGCTAGTCACATACCCAACCCTTACTACACAATACCACAGGTGAGGCTAGTCACATACCCAACCCTTACTACACACTACCACAGGTGAGGCTAGTCACATACCCAACCCTTACTACACAGGTGAGGCTAGTCACATACCCAACCCTTACTACACACTACCACAGGTGAGGCTAGTCACATACCCAACCCTTACTACACACTACCTCAGGTGAGTCTAGTCACATACACACTTCCTTAGGTGACTATAGAGACATACCCATGTCAGAGCTGCTAGTCACAGGCTTCGGTCGTGAAATCTTATACGCCCTGCATTATTACAGCGCGGTGATTTAAAAGGAAACATCGTATTGGCATACATGCATATGCAAGAACAAACACTTACAAGTTTTCTTTCTTTCCGTCCGGTTTCCGGGCGTGGAATGGGTTGCCTGAAGAAACCAGGAAAGCCAACACTTTATCATCATTTAAAACTCTAGTAAGAATACAGGACTAAACACAAACCATAGAAATACGTAGGACGCAATAGTCTTCTGTACAGAAGAAGCGTCTGTAACATATAAGATAAGATAAATACTCTAGCTTATTTAGGCAGTGTATGCTTATTTTTTTTTAAAACAATACACACAAAATTTTAATACATTAACAACAAAATTTTTATTTTCATTTTTTTTCAAAAGTAAAAATGATTAAATCAGTAGAAATAAGTGTTTACAAATCTTTGATTCCTTTACGACGATGTCCCACCTCCAGATGTTTGAGTTCTTCGGTGACTCGCCCTGTGCACATATGGCGATCAACCAATGCGAGGCGACTTTCGGCATGTATCACAGGTGAGACCTCGATCTAGCAAGTAGTAATGTAGGAAGGTGTCACAGGTGAGACCTCGATCTAGCAACTAGTGAAATAGGAAGGTGTCACAGGTGAGACCTCGATCTAGCAACTAGTGAAATAGGAAGGTGTCACAGGTGAGACCTCGATCTAGCAAATAGTAAACTAGGAAGGTGTCACAGGTGAGACCTTGATCTAGCAACTAGTGAAATAGGAAGGTGTCACAGGTGAGACCTCCATCTAGCAACTAGTGAAATAGGAAGGTGTCACAGGTGGGACCTTGATCTATTATTTAGTGAAATAGGAAGGTGTCACAGGTGAGACCTCAATCTAGCAACTAGTGAAATAGGAAGGTGTCACAGGTGAGGCCTCGATCTAGCAACTAGTGAAATAGGAAGGTGTCA
This sequence comes from Radix auricularia, assembly GCA_002072015.1. Classification (NCBI taxonomy): domain Eukaryota; kingdom Metazoa; phylum Mollusca; class Gastropoda; family Lymnaeidae; genus Radix; species Radix auricularia. Next base: position 232,713 of record MUZC01000438.1, on the reverse strand, counting down.
CAGGTTAGGCGACGATTCGGCGCCTATTGAAATATCAGTGCTTTCCCCGCATGTTATACATATATGTGGAGACATAAATTTTGCCAGGAATCTCGCAACTCGTTTAAAAGCTTATCGGTAAGAAGAAACGAGTGAGCTCGTTACCGTCTCAATTTAAAGTCGTGAAAGTGTAACATATGACTTCATTCTTACGTCTAAATTAATTGTTTTGAACTCTTCGTCATCATCATTCTCTAAAGCAGGGGTGGGCAAAGTGCGGCCCACGGGCCACATGCGGCCAGCCACAGAGATTTTTGTGGCCCACCAAGACATTCAGAAAAACCCGCAGTGAACTGAGATTTGCTCCATGTCCGCAACCGAATGTTCGTCTCGTGTTTTTCCAATAGAGCGGCTACACCAATGCGCGTGCGCAGGCAGTGTAAATACGCTCTTTTGCGATTGGTCAGTTTTATTTTAATTTTGTCTTTGCAACAGAAAAATCTATAAATTTCCAAATTAAGTGGGACCAAGAACCCTCCGAAAAAGCGTAAAAATGGTGATGAATCCCGTGTGTTTAATGAAGAATGGACACACAAATATTTCTTTGGTAATGCAGGCAAGAAAGCAGTGTGTTTACTGTGTCATGAAACGATTGCCGTATTTCAGGAGTACACTCTGAAACGACACCACGAAACAAAACATAACGATTTTGGCGGCAAACTATCTGAGGAAGAACGAAAGAAGAAAGCTGCAAATTGTGTTACAAAGTTGAAGAAGCAACAAACTTTATTTACAAAGCAATCAACACTTCAGAATGGTGCTAAAGAGGCCAGCTTCATGATAGCCTACAACCTCGCTAAACGCAATTAGCCTTTTCGGATGGCGAGTTTGTTAAGCAGTGTATGGTAGATTGTGCAAGCGTATTATGTCCTGATGAGAGGAGTAAATATGAAAACGGTTCATTGTCAAGAAGGACTATAGTTCGACGCATTGACTCAATCAGTGACGAACTAACAGAACAGCTGAAGACCACGAGCAAAAATTTTGTTTCGTTTTCATTGTTATGGATGAATGCACATATAATGAAGACACTGGGCAGTTACTCATTTTGATCCGTGGAATTAATTAGTACTTTGTCATCACAGAGAAATTACTAGGCCTGGAATCAATGAAATGTACAACTACTGGTCAGTACTTGTTTGAGTGTGCTGTAAATTGTGTTGAGAAAAGGGGCTTGTTAATGAATAGAATAACAAGCATTACAACAGATGGGGCCAAAGCTTTTACTGGGAAAAATGTGGGTATTGTTAAGCTTTTAAAAAAAACAAGTTACAATCACAAGACCCCAACAATTATTTTAAACGGCCCTCCACTAAAATACGCTACCACAAAGTTGGCCGCCGTGCCAAAAGAATTGCCCACCCCTCATCTAAAGCCATGAAATAAATATCAGCAAAAGGACGCTTGTGAAAACAGTCACCTGGAGTCTGTCATTCAACACGAAGCAATATTTCAAAAATTTGAACGACACGAAAAATATTTATTCGCAATCTCCATTGACTCTGTGACAAATAGCTGTTAAATGAACAGAACGCGAAACATTGTACCATTTACCCTAAATAAATACCTTAGATATTTTTTAAAAATAAATCCTTTATATTAACTTATGGTGTCTGCCTGAGACCTTGATTTCTTGCCGAAATAACTTTGTATCTATTTTTAACCCACTTCCTCGTAAGCTAGCGAGTTGAAATTTCGCAAACAGACTTGTGCCGATGATATAAATGACGCATAGAAATTGCAGATCGATCGAATGTACTGCACTTACATTATTGAAATTTTAGATTATTGTATTTATCACTATGTATCATGTTAATTTTTAAGAAAGATTGTTGTGCATATTGCATTCAACAACCTTTCCTGTCGAGGTATACGGTGCGTTATTGAAAATACTTTGAAAAAATATATTCACTATTGGTGCACATTATATTAAACATGCTTTACAAGATATAACTAAAATTTTGTATTTTCGGATTGTCTTGCACTGCGCATTATAATGAAAATCCTTATAGTTATCTCTCGTATATAAAGGATTTATAGCAAAAAAAAACTTGTTTTTTTTAATTAAAAAAAAATTAAACAAATTAATTTGAATGTTAAGTTTTTTAAAAATTCTACTTTTAGCGAACCGCTTGTAGTCAGGGCCATCCTTGACCCCTGGGTAGGCTGCGCACTGAACTCCGTGTGCACTTGCCCCGTCGACCAGAGGAAGTACCAGGACTGTCCCAACCCACGTGACCCCACCGTACTCGGCCACTGCATGAGGAACGACCAGTCGTCCATTACAGTCGTGCTCGGCAAGCTGTTCAGAGAAAAGTTCCACCACTTTGTGGTCAACGTCCACTGGTTTCAGGCGACCAAACGGGGCGAGCAGACGGACTACTTCTCTACGCTCAAATAGGGAAAGAATATATTTTAATTGACGACACCATCACTGAGGCGTAGGCGTGAGTGTTAGAGTTTCTGAAGTAAGGACACGCGTGAACAAAGATTTGTAGAGTGTGTGTGTTTTTTTTTTTTAAAGTACAGATGACTAGGTTGATTGATATAGGAGAAGGAAGTTTATTTGATTTATATCTTTAGCACAAGTTGTCTTCGTTTATATTATTGTTTTTTGTGATAGACTTTGTGACTTACTTTGTCCTTGTATTTTTATAATGTCACTTTGGGTATGAATTGTGTTTTTATACGAGCTCAATAATTTTATAACTGAAAACTGCAGAGTATTAAATGTAAAGTATTTCCCTATGCAACGATGTTACAAAGACTCCCGAAAGTTGTTTACATTATACTTAAGCCGAATCTCAAACGAAGATGTAAGGAAGTTCAGATCTTCTCAAGAAACTGAAATGTCAAAAGTGGACTAAATTACATCTTATCTTACTAACCAAAGTACGAGTTAAAACTGTATTTAACGCTGACATATATTCAAAATGTATATTTCAGTAAAAAGATTAAAATTATGAACTTTCCAATATCGTTTAGTCAGCAGTTCAAAATCGACGTTTACAAGGATGTCAACAAAATTGATTTGTTGAAGATCTGAAGCATGGTCTTCGTCGCACGTCAATTGTTAAGGGTAGTAAACGCCATGTTCACAGAATACGATTGGTCTAATCATCTTTGACGTATCTGGGAGAAAGTCTCTGTGGTGTGACACTTTTGTGATCATAGTGCAGGGGAGATTATACTAGGTGTGAAATTTTAATGAGATTTTTTTTAAAGCGCTTTTTATCATGGTCATTAAATCTGTCAAAGGACTAGACAAGAAAGATGAGATTTCGAAATATCTACCAATGTAGAAGAAATCATGATGTCCGTCATGAATGTCAATATGAGGGGCGTAGCAGATTCAATTTTTTAAAATCAAGCCGTAGCCGGATGAGACCAGATTTATAAAACGAAATCAAGCCGGACTTGTAAAAATGGCCGAATTCCAGATTTGCTGCATTTGAAATCAGGTGCACCTTTAATCAATATTCTGGTCTTTTTACGAAATCGATTCGGCAGAGGACAGGACACATATCCGATTCACATGTTTCGTTATGACTCTGCCCACTTTAGAAGGGTTCGGTAAATACGCATATGAAACTGATGGGGCTCAGTACCTTCAACAAATTTGAGAACCTCTGCATTAGACTGGCAACAAAAGTACCATTTGCACAACAAAAAAAAAAAAAAAAAAAAACACCACTTTGGCACGACCTTCAACTTACAAATTTAATTATTTTAAAGTATTCAATCTTACATTATATAAGATGGGCGGAAACAAGTATATTAGGCAACAGCACACCACATTTGCCAACAATCCACGCTGGAAGGACTTGGCGATAGAAAAGTCATACTGCTAAAGCACAAATATACCTTTTTGTACGTTTATATTTAGACTTAGCATTATGTGAGTGTGTTAGCGTTTAATCTTGAAACATAATTTTGACAAACTTTATATAGGTCGATTGAGCGTAAATTTTGCAGACACTTGATCTCCGAAGACAACACAATATTAAAAAAAATTCTTGTAATTTTGACAGTCACCTGTCAAGTTATTTGCTTTCTTGTGCCAGACATTTTTTCTGTTAGCTCAAAAAATGTGTTCTAGGTTATAAAAGTTAAATAATAATGACATTTTTAAGAAAGTGTATTTAATTCAAATATTGAGCTCTAATTAAAAATGTAATTTTTACAACCGGACGATGACAGGCACATAACAATTACAATAAAAATGTGTAATATATAAATATAAAAATGGGTAAAAATTTATTTTTGAAAAAAAGAACAACACATTTTATTTCAATTTTCATATTTTATATTTATTTTGTTTTAGTTTTGTAAGAATTTAATTTAGGATGTTACTTAAAATTATTGAAAAAAAATACACTATTTATACGGACACAATTTCAATTCTTTTATGCAAAGGAAATATATTTTTAGAGTGTTATCTTTGAGTTGTATTACAATATTACAACCACTCATTATGAATTCAAGTGTATGGACTGTGTAGTGTAAAACATTTCTTTTACCTTTTATTTAATACTTTATAGTTGTAGTCAAAATAGGTCAAGAACATGAGCTCCAAGAAAATAAAAATACTAGGGCTGTTATCGATTAAATTAAACTTAATCGTTAACTTTTGAAAAATTACCGATTAATTAATCGATAATTTTGTTGAAGCTAAAAGTAAAGATGAATGACGTCATTAAACTGAAAATTTCAAGGAAAGTAATAAAAACAGGCAAATGATTTTTTTTATTGAGTTATTTTTAAAATATAGTCTAGTTAGCAATAAAAAATAAGTTAAATAACGTATTAAAGTTTAGGCCCTTGGATAAAAATTTCAAATTAATTTTAAAATATAAAAGTAATACAGCTATTTAGAAATTCTTTGATGATTAACAAAAACATACAGATCTTCTTTTTATCCCAAGTGGTTCAAAAGTTATTATATTTTTCTATGACCACATAATCACTTTTTTCACTATGTTGTTTTCCTTCACATTTTGTTTCCTTTATTGCGTTTTTAAAATTGCCCATCTTTAGTATTTAGTTGAATTCAAGTTTAAAAATATATTATTATTAGCAGATATATTTAAAAGTAGTTCAATATGATGGCAATAAATTAAAATTTTATTATTAAAAACAGTGCTTTTTTAAAAAAATATCATTGTCCTTATAAAACAGGTTATTTTAAAGTTTACATCTATTTCATTCCTCCTTTAAATGGAGAAGTTTGTTCGTTAAAAAAGGAAAACATGATTAATTATTAATAATGAATTATTTATTAATAAATAGCAATTTTTTTAAATGTCTCTAATTTTAATAGCTATTTTATCGATTAAAATAATTTTAATCAACAAAAATAATTACCGATTAATCGAGAAATTAATCGGTAATTTTGGCAGCCCTAAAAAATACCTTTAGTATTAGTGTATATAACATTTTAAAAAAGCACAGCAAAAAATACAAATATAAGGATTTAAAAATAAAGGTCTATGATAAAAAAAAACCAATTGGAAGTCTAATGATTTAAAAAGGCAAAACAAAAATATTTTTTTCAATTAATTTATTTATTAGCGGAAAGTCTAAAGAAAATAATGATCAGGTGCTTTTGAAGTACCTGCCAGCGATGAGTAGATGCACCAAGCCAGGTGTAAAGATCTTGAATTGGGCTTTGAAAAATCTAGCTAGGGAGGATAACCTGCTGCTGTTCTTTTCCCAACCAAATTGAGGTAATTAGATATGCTATGGGGCTTAAAGTGTTAACGGGGTTTAAAAAATTATATTAATCAAATTTGTAAATATCCTTAAATTATATTTTGTCTCAAATTATAGAAATTGTAGAAGATTCTTTCTTTGCAATGTACACGGCGTTCACATACCACGGTCATAAGTGTAACTTAAGGGCACGATGCCCAGCCGCATATGTTTCTCTAACAAGTGGCAGGTACCCAAACGGTGCTGGATGGATGCAGGGAATCCCTGAGCTGAGATTTGGGTGCGGGGGGGGGGGGGGGGAATTTCATTCAAAAAAATTGGAACCCGTTAATTTTGGCACGCCAGCCGAGCGTACTTGCAACTCGACTATTATAGCTCTTACAAACCGAAATTATCTTTTTAAATTCCTTAGTCTTCCTAGCTCTAATACTTTTTGGTCACATATAATAATAAGCTTTTTAAATATGAAAAATATGAATTTAGTTTTTCTTTACTTTTAATTTTAGCTACATACCAATCAGTAGATTGTGACCAAATACTGCTGTGATTTACAAAAACTCTCCATAGTTTTTTAAAATGAAATTTAATTTAATACAACAGATTCGGACCGTGACCATAAAGGCATGTTCAATGATAATTTCTTATTCGTCTGTTTTACGCACCTAAATGATCACTTCACAAACTACTGGAGGGAATGAACGCATTACTGCAGTCCTTCAGTACATTTTTTTCTAACAATTTTATGCTTTGCTTCTATGAGTTGCATTGAAACTTCATCAGGATTCAGCCAGTTATAAGTATAAAAAACTGTAATTCAAGTTATAAAATAAATACACATAGAATAAATCCACGGCAAAACAATGAGAGTTACACACATGCATGAATTAAAGCCTCACGGGATAATAGGATTAAAATCAACATAACATATTAACTATTAACTAAATACATAATTTATATTTTAATTATATAAGTTTATAATAAGTTAATTGATACAAGCTAGAATTTAGGGATGTTCATAATCTGGCGGAAATCTATTAATATAAATATTACATCTAAATTTATCTTTTGTAAGGACAAATTCATTAAAAAATTAATAAATGATACGAGTCAATGCGTGCATGTAGGTATATTGAGAATGATTGATCTTATCGGCTAATTTTAAATTCTTCGTTAATTTAAGACAGCTTATTGTACTTGCAAAACAAAAAAAATTTCGTAAATTTACTAAGCGAAAAATTTTGAGAACATAGTGATTTTACGTATGTATGCCTTCCATACTTTGTTTCGCTAAAATGTAATCTAAAAAAAAACATTACGAAATGAGCTATGACGTTTTCCGGTTTTAGAAATGAAGAACCCTATAGTAGTACAAATAAAATAATAGTCTTATATATATTTCTCTTAAACTTGCATGTGCAAAATAAGAAGTGCATGACCCCTTATGGGGTCGAAAGCTCACATTGGGAATGGGAAGTGGGATGAAAAAGGGGTAGGCAAAAATGGTTCTTAGTTCACGTTTGCTTTTGATTCACTTTTGCTTTGCACGTGGAAAGTCCTCGGTTCAAGCCCCATAGGGTAAAATTAAAAAAAATATATATATATTAAATGTATTTTTTCTGTCTGTTTTTTTCCATATTTTTTGCGAACATGTCTAGCCCTAGAGTTGGAAATCACAGTTTATGGTTGGCAAGGTATGGTAGTAAAGGGTGGGGAAGGGGGAGGTAAAAAAACACACTGTGCACATGTCTCAATGTTTACTCGCTTTTGTTTCTCACTTCCTGCTGCTATATATGATTGTTCTCTCAGCCTCCCCAATGTTCTTTGCACTATCTATGATGAGCAAGTCTGAGGCGTATGCTAAGCCACGGTCGTATCTTGTAAAAATTATTTTAAAAAGAAATTGGTATTAATCATAATTTCATATATACACATTAATACAAATACATAATACACATAAATCAAATTTAACAAAAGGCAATGAATAGGTATTCTACAAAACAACCAAAGAAATAAATATAAATTTAATTTTAAAAAAGACAAGCAACACCGCTAAACAATGATATTATATGGAAAAAAAGTTTATAGAATTACAAACACTGAGGACATTTTAAAAAAATCATATTTGAGAAATATCTTAACAAGAAAAAGAAATAACAAACATTCATTTACAACACAACACCAGTCTCATCAAGAAATATAATGACAAAGGATAAAAATAGGCTGTCTACTGTGCATATTTTTGGGCTGATGAGACTGAACAACATTTATTTCTCACATGTAATACAAGTTTACAAATTGAATACACACTGAAACAATTAATACAAATAGCAAAATGCACAATTTAAATATAGACAAGGCATTAACACTAAATATAATACTAATACCAGGAAAAGGGAAACAATATGCTTAAATTACCTTCACTCTACAGAAAACACATAGATCTATTGCATTACAGACTGAAGACATTTTTCAACTACCATAATTACAATTTAACATTAGAACACATAAAAATAAAAGATAGCAGAAAACATTATTAAATAACTAGACAAAAAATAATTAAATTTTAGGGAAAAATGTATAGTGTAAAAGTAATTTATGTTAATTAAAGATGTATGTTAAATATAGAAAAACATTTTTGTAAATGTCAGTCATAGTATTATTATCATTTCCATTTTGTTATTTTGAGTTTATATAAACTGTGTCACTTAGAACTGTATACATTTTATCATTTGATGTAAATGTGTACTTTGTTTCATTCATATATAAAAAAAATATTTAGCGTCACCACATAAAAATCTATCATTTTTATTAAAATTAAAAAAAGAAACATGAATTGTATCAGCAAATGTGTATATGAGAAATAAGTGACACAGAATTCATTGCTATAAAAAATATTATATTAAATCAAAAGAACAATAAAAGTTAAATATATTACATTAACACAAAGAGTAACACCTCACATAAAGGGGAAAAGCGGGTGAGGTATAAAAATAAAAATTTACCGTCTATATTATTTATAGGGTGGTTTAATTTAGAGAAAAATGTTATGCTAAGAATTTGATACGTTAAAAAATTTTACTGCTTGAAATATCTTTACGTTAATTAATTTGTCGATCACATTCCATTAGAAGAGACTGAATGTTCTTCCCCTGTTCTTAATATTTATGATTACAAAAGACATTTGTTAAGTGTCCTATATATCTAGTAAAGCCATTTGAAAAAAATCATAGAGAAAAATACGTAAAACCCCTTTTCAAAATTTATTATTTAAATTTGAAATATTTTTTATGCAAATTATACCTTTCAGTTCTCCCTTAATATAATTTTTAAACATGAAATTAAAACACGGAGATTACTTTTTCTTATCTGTTGGTCAGAAATATTTTCTAAACTAAAATAAGCTGCGAGTAATATAAAAATATATAGGTTTTCTGATATTGTAGAAATAAAAATTGACATTAAAAAGAAAGACAGTTATTTTCCTGAGGCTGGATAAAATACATCTCTGGCTACCACTATGATAATTAAAGAGATAAAGAAAAGAATGTTTCTTCATGAAATATATCAGTGTTGATTATCAAGTTATAGATTTTGAAATATATATATATATAAAGTCTGCAAAATTACCGATTACGTTTTCGTTTAATCGATAAAAATTATAAGGATTAAACATAAAAATATTTTTAATCAATAAATATTCAATTAAAATTTATGAAAATTTTTATAATGTAATTTTTCTTTCAATTTATAAAAAAAATGTTATTAAATAATATAGTAGCCCAGATAGCAACATCTGTATCACTGAGCGACATAGTACAACAGTTCATAACAGTTATAAAAAGTTCAACATTTTATTTTTCTGTCCTTGACACAGAGAAAATAGCTCATTAAAAAATTGTCAATTAACTGTTTCTTGATATTTCTATTGAGACCCTTGTCTTTTATCGAAATAAACGATTTATTCATGAAATTAATAATTAATTTTTCAAAATTTAACTAACTCATTGACTCATCACTCATTCTCGAACCTCCAATGTAGGTGAAAGCATGAAACGTTGTAACATTTTTGGGTGACACACGTCAACAAAATTGGGCAAAAAAGAACATCAAAATTCCCTCTTATTAGTGCGGAGACTCAAAATCTTTTTTATCCTATTATGGGCTATAGAAAATTTAAATCACTAATTCTCAGATTTCCCCTGTAGGTAGAAGCAGGAAACTTTGGGAAGTTGACAAGTGCACATACATCTGCAATAGACAATGCATAAATATTACTTAAAGTATTAGCTACTGGGGGCCAGGGGATTTAATTTTTTTTCTAATATTAAAACTCATCATATATAATTCTCCAATTAGTTAAAAGCATGAAGCTTTGGGAAGTTGTTGGGTATATTCTCTCGATGATAATTGGCGACAAAGTATTTTATAAATCACACTGTAGGGGGCCGGAGGCCTAAAATAATTTGTTTATTTATATGAGCTAATAAACATTGAACATCTCTCATTCTCCTCTCTCAAGTGTAGGTAGAAGCATAAAACTATGGGAAGTTGTTGACTACACTTCAACAATGGTAGCAGGCAATTAGCCTAGATTATTTTAATTATCACGTGTGCGGGGGGCCAAATTTAGTTTTTTCTTAAATTAAAAACTGACTTGTCACTAATTCATCTACTCCCCGCGTAGGTATTAGCAAAATTTAACTTATCACTTATTAAAGGCCGGGGGCCAAAATGTAGTTTTTCCCTCATATGAGCTATATAAATACTGAAAATCAATAATTCTTCGATTTTCAATTTAGGTAGAAGCATGGAACTTTGCGGAGTTAAGGAGTACACATACGCAGTGGTATTATGGATAAAATTTATTTTAATTTTCATTTACTGCAAGTCGGCGGCCAAATTTTTTTTTTTTTTTCTGATATTAAAAATTAACTCATCAGTAGTTCTCCAACTTCCCGTGTGGATAAAGCATGCAACTTTGGAAAGTTGTTTGGTGCCCTCCCGCGACGAAAATTATTGATTTTTAGAAATCAAAGTCATGGGCATCGGGGTTCCAAACTCATTTGTTTTCCTAACATTAGCTAATAAACATAAAAAATCTTCCATTCTCCTTATTCGATTGTAGGTAGTAGCATGAATCTTTGGTAAGTTTTTGAGTACACTACCGCAATGGTTACAGTCAAATAAATTATTTTAATTACCGCTTACTGTGGGTGTGGGGCACACATCAATTTCTTCTTAAATTAAAAACTTAATCATCACCAATTCTCCTATTTCCCGAGTAGATAGAAATATGAAACTTTGGAATATGATGCGTACATTTTCACGATGATAACGGACGAAAAAATATTTAAATTCTTATTTACTTCTTATAATGAAACTTATTCATCAATAATTCTCAAATTTTCAATGTAGGTAAAGGATGAAACTTTGGGGACTTTTAAAAAATTATGACGACAATAATTGGCGAACAAAAATTTAAAATTTCCACTCATGGGGTTTACGGTTGGGGCCAATATGTAGTTTTTTCCTAATATAAGAAATTTAAAAATTGAAAATCATGAGTTTTCCTATTTCCCGTGTAGATAAAAGCATGAAACTTAAAAACGTTTTTGAGTATTACGGTCAGGTGTTATGGTATGAGAATGACGGAGCATAAATGTAGCGAAGATGGGTAAATAAGGCATGAACACGAGTTCACGAGAACAGTTATGAATTTGGATCACGTGGGAGTGAGTGATTGACAGGCAGAGAAAGACTGGAAGAGTTGAGCATGCATCAAGACCCTCGTATTGGACCGAGGTGGGCTGATCTTAAACGACTGAGTAGAGCAGAGAAGAATAGACTTTGAGAAGAACAAGTTGGATTGTGATATATTTTGAAGTAGGTCTATAAAGCTGTAAACTGTATTTTTCATGGACATATCTAGCTTGATGTGACTAAACTTGTTTATACTGAATCGAGTTTGTTGGTGGCTATATATACAACCTACTGTATGGTACTTTGGTGTTGTTATATCTGTGGCAAAGTGTGGGCCTCAATTCCCCCTAGACAACGCATCCACCACAATTGGGGCATGACCAAAAACAGTTAAACCATTTTAGATCAACAAAACCAGAGACGACCACTGCCAGCCAGGTCAGTGAAACCATAGATGACGACCACTGCTAGCCAGGTCAGTGAAACCATAGATGACGACCACTGCTAGCCAGGTCAACAAAGACAGAGATGACCACTGCTAGCCAGGTCAACAAAGACAGAGATGACCACTGCTAGCAAGGTCAGTGAAACCATAGATGACCACTGCAAGCCAGGTCAGTGAAACCATAGATGACCACTGCTAGCCATGTCAGTGAAACCATAGATGACCAGTGCCAGCCAGGTCAACAAAGACAGAGATGACCACTGCTAGCCAGGTCAGTGAAACCATAGATGACCACTGCCAGCCAGGTCAACAAAGACAGAGATGACCACTGCTAGACAGGTCAACAAAACCAGAGACGACTACTGCTAGCAAGGTCAGTGAAACCATAGATGACCACTGCTAGCAAGGTCAACAAAACCAGAGACGACTACTGCTAGCCAGGTCAGTGAAAACCATAGATGACCACTGCTAGCCATGTCAGTGAAACCATAGATGACGACCACTGCCAGCCAGGTCAACAAAGACAGAGATGACCACTGCCAGCCAGGTCAACAAAGACAGAGATGACCACTGCTAGCCAGGTCAACAAAACCAGAGACGACTACTGCTAGCCAGGTCCGTGAAACCATAGATGACCGCTGCTAGCCAGGTCATTGAAACCATAGATGACCACTGCCAGCCAGGTCAGTGAAACCATAGATGACCCCTGCTAGCCTGGTCAGTAAAACCATAGACGACCACTGCTAGCCAGGTCAGTAAAATCATAGATGACCACTGCCAGCCAGGTCAGTGAAACCATAGATGACGACTGCTAGCCAGGTCAACAAAACCATAGATGACCACTGTTAGCAAAGTCAGTGAAACCATAGACGACCACTTCCAGCCAGGTCAGTTAAACCATAGATGACGACTGCTAGCCAGGTCAGTGAAACCATAGATGACCTCAATTAGCCAGGTCAACTAAACCATTGACGGCAGCTACTAGCCAGGTCAAAGAAACTAGAGAAGAACACTACTAGCCTGAACGACGGAATCTTGTCAGTTTACCAGTGTGTTGCAGAGAAATAATACCGTCTACCACGCCAGAGGGATACCTAGCACTGCTACCTAACTGTACATACCATTTTTAGCCATGACAGAACAAAAACAGGACACACCACAGCCAGGACAGAACAGCAACAGGAGAAGAAAACAGTCAGGACAGAACGTGGTGGGACGTGGTGGTCGAGAGGTAGCGCTCTCAACTGTCATACTGATGGTCACGAGTTCGAATCCACACGAAGGTGAGGATTAGTTCTCGGGGCCTGAGGAGTCCCCGAGTCACCCAGCTCCGAATGGGTACCTAACTAGACAATAGTTAGGTGGCAGGGGTAATGCGTGGAACCCCTATAGCCGTGGCCTGTGACCGCTGCATCACTTGCCAACAGATCATCTCTCATGGTCTGTGGACGCAATTATCTTCAGCATAGAAGGAGCGTCTGTATTTCTAAGATAAGATTACAGGAGCAAACTACATTCAGGAAAGACAACAACAGGAGCAGACAACAGTCAGGATATGCTCAAGCGAGATGAACAAATTTGTGAGAATTATCATGTTGAAGTAAAGACGGAATATTCAAGTTTTCGAACTTTGTGAATTCCTCTCATGTATGGATATAAAAGTTTAATGTGATTTTCGTTTATGTATGGTTACATTGAGAGTTTTAATTTCATTAAAAAAGTAAGTACAGATTTCAATAATTATTTAAGATTGGGATTTTTCTTTTCTTTAAAATATAAGTCGGTCGGTTAGATATTCAATTAATCCTGAAGACTAGACTTTTAAAAGATATATAAATTACAGATAAAATATTGGGGTTGCCAAATTTGAAGAAGATAAAAAAGGGCCCTACCGCTGGGATTAGAAGGGGAAGAGGCAAAGAAGTGGATAATAGAGAAACACAGGGTAGCACGTGAAAAACAAGATAGGGAGGAAGAAGAGGAACGGGATAGAAAGGAAGATGGGGTGTGAACAAGGAAAGTGTGATTCGGGCAAATAATCGGCTAAAAAAATAATAAATTGTTCGAAATTTAAAGAAAAGTTGAATGAAAAACTGCCTACGCATTAAGAACAGGAAGCAACGGGGCAGACAATGAAGGAAACAATGGTAACGCGTTGACCACTCAGACCTTTGGAATTACTGAGACGGCAAATCGTAAGTTAAATTAAAAGAACGAGAGGGTGAGGCACAAGAAAGAGAGACCATTAGATGGTGAACAGGACACGAGAATAGTTGGTGGGAAAGATGAGATTACTAGACCCAAAAAATAGCTGTAAGTCTGAAACACAAAAATTACTGTGAAACCAAAGTTGAAAGGGCAAATAGAGGTCACCGAAGTTAAGAATAAAGTGTTTTCCAAAAGAGGTGCTAAGTCAATTCATAGAAATATTTGTGTAGAGACTACAGATGCTAACAAAAATAAAGGAAGTCGCAAATTCAAGGAAGAGAAAGAACGAGCGGCTAACAAGACAAACATTACTGAGCCAGAGAAGAACGATGATATGAAACCCACTGAAGATCAGTCAGTTAGAGTCAATTTAGATTCAAAAACGAAAGTTGATCAGATTGAAATTAGGGGAGAAGCGATCGCAGGCATAGAAGGGGAGACAGTTACACGATTGAAATATAATGAAGCAAATGATACGACAATTGAATGTGCTGCTAAATGTATTACAGAGGAGTACAAATAAGGATGAAAATGAGGTAAATGAGGTTCAAGTAACTGAATAAGTGGCTGTTTAATGAAGGTTAGCGAAAAGATGAAAGGGAAGACCATGATGGTAATAAGGAATTATAATTAATAGCCAACTTATTTTTTTGAAGATCCGTTTGTAACGAAAGAGGTATATAAGGTGGCGGAACCAGCAGCTAACCAGATCACGTATTATACATAAGACAATGCCAAGAAAACGAACATCATAAGGTTCAAAAAAATGATCTAGGGTGTTACAAGCAAAAGATTAAGACAGTGGGTGAATTTCATAAGAATTTTCTTAAGAACAGAAAATATATAGGGAGAGATGAAGAATTTGAGAAGAAAGATAAGAAAAAAAGGTTCCTTAAAAAATGTGATGCCGACAACAAAATAGAAGAAGATTCGTTAATTTGGGAATTAGAAGACAACATTAGCTTCGTGAATAGGTTAAAAACTGCATTGTTCGACAAAGACAAGGAACTCACGAAGCAGAAAGAGACAGTAAATGATTTACAAGCAAAATTGTGTAGTGTGCAAAGTGGACTTACAGAGGTGGAAAGGGAAGGCAACAAGCACAAAGCAGAACTAGATAAAGCTGTTACTGAATTAATAAAGGAAGTTGTCGAGTAGTAAAGCCTATTAGCTCCAAATAATAAAGAAAAAGCTACCTTGCTCAAAATAACTAAGGACAAAGACGAGCTAATATAAAAATTAAAGAGTGACCACAAACAAAATTAGATGAATAGGAAGTCAAAGTAGTGAGCTTAAAATTGAAAATTGACTCAATGGAGAAAGAGTTGATTGGTTAGATATCAACAGATCGCATTACAGATGAAAAACTGATCGAAATGGAGTTAACCCTAAACATTGTAAACCGAAAGATATCAAAGTTGAAGAAGTTGAAAAAAGATGGGCTATTAGAACAAAGAGGGAGCATAAATTAAAACTAGATGAATCTGAAATAGAGCCGATGAACGTTAAATTGAGAACTACTGAAATGGATAAAGTGTAATCCAGTTTGATAAACATGTTCAAGGGTAAAGATGAAAAGATAGCAGAGATGGAGTTAAACTTAATCATTGCAAACCAAAATATAACAGGGCTGAATAAGACGCTGACTGATACAGATGGAATTGTAGAGAAATTACAGAAGGAGCTAAAGGAAATAAAAATAGAGAACACAAATATTAGAGAAAGAATGATCCAGAAAAAAAGGAGAGAATAAGGCGTTAGCAATAAAAGTAGCACAAGGTGGACCTAAATTCCACCTAAACAACGCGTCCGCCACATTGAGTGCACTTCAGCAGTGGTAACAGTCGAAAAAATATTTTAATTATCACTCCCTGGAGGGACCGGGGTCCAAACTTAGTTTTATATATATATAAAACTGACTTACATTTTCCACCTGACCACGAAAGCCATACTGAAAAGACAGTGACGTTAATATATTTATTATAAAATCATGATCAATGTGTTTTGAATGGGTATTGATGCGCTAACAGAGATCCTAAGTTTTCGCTGCAAAGCGCGGTCGTTTTTGCTGCTAATATATATATAAATTAGCAACTTACCCGGGCCTTGCTACGGGAAGTTAGTTGAAAAATTAATGATGAGTGAGTGAGTGAGTGCATAAAAATACTATACTTAGACCCGGTAAGTGATATTTTAAATATTTTTAACCTGTTGCCATTGTGGAAGTGTATTTCACAAACCCCCAACGTTTCATGGGTTTACCTATTTGAGAAATAAGAAAAAAAATGCTTTTCAATTTGTATATAGCACATACTAATAATAACCCCCCCCCCCCTTTACACACTGTTTTGAGGCCCCAGTCGCAATAAATGAATTTTAAAATTATATTTCGCCAATATTCGTCTTGAGCATATACCTAACAACTTCCAAAAGTTTTATGCTTCTACCTACACGGGAAGTTGGAGAGTTAGTGACGAGTCAGTCAGGGAGGGCTTAGGCTTTATTAGTATACTAGCAATTTACCCGCGCTTTGCTGCGGTATATTAGGATTTCAGTTATTGAAAAATACATCTTTTTAAATTAGCTCATTATGAGAAAATACTATATTTAGGCAATCGTTCCCCTAGTGAGAAAGGGTGTAATAATATTTGCCTCTTATTATCGCGGAAGTGTACTCAACAACTTCTCAAAATTTCAAGCTTCTACCGACATCGAAGATTGGAGAATTAGTGTTGATTTAGATTTATATAGCCCATTTTAGGGGGAAAAAAGGTTTAGGGTCCCCGGCCACACATGATTGGAAATTTTCAAAATTGTATATTATTATTTTCCTTATTAACATCGCGGGCTGTTACTAAATGCTATAGAAGGCTTTATACTTTTACCTACACAGAAAATGGGAGAAGCAGTAATTTTCAGTTTTTAATATCTCATTTAATAAAAAAACTACATTGGGACCTCCGACATGCAGAAAATGAATATGTAAATATATATTCACCTGTTATCATTGAAGAAGTGTACTCAACAACTTTTTAAAGTTTCAAGTTCTACATACTCGGCACAAAAGACAAATAGTGATTTTCAATTTTTACAGATAAAGAGAAATAGCTTTTGGGCCTCTAGCCCCACATAAATTGGAATTTTAAATTTCCTTTTCGTCGTCAGAGAGTATTAAACGACTTCCAATATTTTCATGCTCCTACCTACACGGGAAATTGGAGAATTAGGGATGATTGGGTGAGTGAGTGCATTAAAACTATATTTGGACCTCAGGCCCCCAGTAAGGTATATTTTAAATATGTTTTCACCTGCTACCATCGTGGAAGTGTATTTTTAAGAACCCCCCCCCCCCTAAAAGCTGCACGCCTTTACCTAATCGGGAAAAAAGAGAATTATAGATTTTAAATTTGTATATAGTTCATATAAGAGAGAAAAAAAAAGGTTTTGGGGCCCGGCCCCAATGAGTGTTTATTTCGAAATTCTTTTACACCAACTTTCGCCGTGAGAGGGTACTCAACAACTTCCCTAAATTTTATGCTTCTACCTACATGGAAAATTTGTGAATTAGTGATGAGTCGGTTTTAATATTAGAAAATCTATATTTGGGCCCACCCCCCCTTGAGAGGGAGTTTTAACATTCTTTTTCGCCAATTTTCATCGGGAGCGTGTACTCAAAACATTGCCAAAGTTTCATGCTCCTACCTACACGGGAAATAGGAAAATAGGTGATTTTCAATTTTTTGGAGCCACTAAAGGAAAATATTTTTTTTGCCTCCCCCCCGGCCCCACATGTGCAAGATTTTTAAAACACATATTCGCCACTTGTCGCCGAAAGAGGGTACCCAACAACTTCCTAAAATGTCATGCTCCTACCTACACGGACAATAGGAGAATTAGTGATGAGTCGGTTTATAATATAAGAAAAACTATATTTGGCCCCCGGTCCCCCATCAGAGGGTGTTTAAAAAAATGTATCTCCAATTTTCGATGGGAGCGTGTACTCAAAAAATCTCCAAAGTTTCATACTTCTACCTATACAGGAAAAGGAGAATTAGTGATTTTCAATTTTTAAATAGGTCATATAAGGAAAAAAAGGTTTTGCTGATCCTGGCCCCCTCTATTTGGAAATTTAACTATTATTTTTCAAAATTATCGTCGAGAGCACGTGCTCAACAAATTTCCAAAGTTTCATGCTTCTACCTACACGGGAAGTTGGAGAATTAGTGATGAGTGGGTTTTTAATATAAGAAAAACTATA
The DNA here is from genome assembly GCA_002072015.1 of Radix auricularia. Classification (NCBI taxonomy): domain Eukaryota; kingdom Metazoa; phylum Mollusca; class Gastropoda; family Lymnaeidae; genus Radix; species Radix auricularia. Next base: position 214,351 of record MUZC01000438.1, on the reverse strand, counting down.
TTTGGGCCCCTGGTCCCCCATGAGATGGAATTTTAACAGTCATTTTTGCCAATTTTGGTCGGGAGCGTGTACTCAAATTTTTTTTCAAAGTTTCATGCTCCTACCTACACGGGAAATAGGAGAGTTAGTGATTTTCAATTTTTGTATAGCTTATACCAGAAAATAAACGTTTTTGGGGCCCCGACCCCCATGAGTAGAAAATTTAACTTTTTTTTTTCATCAAATTATCGTCGAGAGCACGTACTTTAAAAAAATTGTTCATTTTCAATTTTTATAAAGCCCATATAGGGAAAAATATTTTTGGGTCCACGGCGCCACATGAGCGAGATTTAAAAAATTCTGTATCGCCAATTTATTTCGTGAGAGGGTATCTATCAACTTTTCAAAGCTTCATGCTTCTACTTACACGAGAAGTTCGAGAATTTGTGATGAATCAGTGAGGAAGTGAGTGAGTGGGTGAGTGAGGGCTTTCCCTTTTATTAGTATAGGAATATATATATATATAATTAGGTAAAAATAAAAATGTAAAAATGATTCATTATTTATTGATAAATTGGAGAAAAAAATATAAATTATCTTACGTTTTTATGGAATTTTAATAAGTGAAAACCTTATAAATTAATCGAGAAATTAATCGTTAATTTCTGCAGCATTACTAAAAAGTAACGTACTTATTTTGTAGTTTGAAAAACAACTTTAATTGTTTCAGTCCGTTTGAATGCTAAACCATAAAACAGCAACTATATTTTCCAATGAGCCAATTCTTTCGGCTAATTTCTCATTTACAATGCACATTTGCTGAACAGGAGCACCCTGAGTATTGAGAATTTTGCCAGGATCTTCATTTCTTTTTATTTTAGAAACATTTGCGCATATTGGACCTTTTATCATTTCAACATCTTCAAGTTTCATTACATACTGGAATGTAGAATCCTCGTCTTCAGCTGGAATGCCAGGTTCTGATGACATGTTAATTCCTGTATCTAAATCTGACTTTTCTTTCTTGCCCGTTCGATAGTAACGAACTATTTTTTTCCACAGCGTTTCTCTATTTTTTAAATCAAGAAATCGTTGAGTTAAATCATTTTTCTGTATGCTGAAAACTAGAACTGCGAAACTCCCTTGGCTGTTTTTCTTACCCCATTTATATGCGCTTTGATAATCATCAGAAAGGTAAAACCCATGATCATAAGAAAAATCTTGTTTCTCTGCTCCTTTTTTCAACAATACACCCTCCTCAAGAATAGATTTAGCATATTCATAAAGCGGCGTTCCGTGAAACCATAGTTCATGCCCTTGATCATCTGCGGTCTTTTTTAACTCCCGTAGCTTTCGATATATCAAATTTCTTGTCCCTACACCAGTGTTGATCATCTGAACGTTTCTAGAGTGTGGTGTAGGGCTTTCCCGAGCAATCGCCTGTTTAAAAAATGTATCACTTTTTTTAGATGGATACGGTACTTCCCCTGAAAGGGTGGAAATTAATGGATTGCTTAAAAAAATGATGTCTATGTATTTCAGAGCCCAGTATAATCCCGATTGGGTTTTGAGAAGTTCAGTCCCAAGGTTATCCACAAGTGTATTTGATTTCTCTGAAGTAAAACCTAATGAGACAAACATTTTCTTCAGTTTGTCACTTTTAACATAATCATTAGATCTATTTTTCGCATTTTTGTCCCAGCTTAATTGTATCCACTTTTTAAAATAATATATAACTGTTTCATGTCCAAGACCTAACTCTCCCAAACTATTCAGCCTTGTTGAAAAATTTGAATCCAAACCAACAATTCTGCATAGAAGTTGGCCCTCAGTTACTCCAAAACTAATCTTTTTCTCAGAATATAAGATTTGAAGCTCATGTGATATTTTAGAGAGAAATGGCATAACAATAGTTGAAAGTTTCTTTACGAGATTGTCTAGTGTTTCTTTAAACTCTCTGTCGAAAGGTATACTCCAACTTAGAAGGCGATCGGCAATTTGATGATATTTAAGAAGCTCAGTCTTAACCTTTCAAAAACAAATCAAATTATCAGTTAAAAGTAACCAGTCTAAAACAGATGAATTGGAATTAAATAGATCATAATTTCATATTTTGAAACCAAAACAAATATGAAACAATTTTTTAAAAAATTGTACATGTACCTTCAAACGATTTAATTATCTTTTTAAAAAATACGTAAGATGCTGGTTTTAGCCATTGTAGAGTTATATGATTGTTAACTTTGAAGTACAATAAAATTAAGTAATTACTATATTTTATGGAATGAAAAGTTTGATATTATTAAAATATTTTACTAAATATATAGTTTGTAAATTAGTCGTATTCGTATGTATATACTAAAAATAATTTTTTCAAACATAAAAATTCATTACTATTTTCTAAACCTACTTTAAATCGAACGGCTATTTCATTACTACAACAATAATAATACCTCATGGAAATTTTCATCTGAGGGCAAATTTTTGACAATGATTTCGATGTGACTATTGATCAATAAAATCAAAGTTAGTGTTTCTTTGATAATATCCCAAGACTTTGTTGTTTCTTCAGAGTCCCATTTGCTAACAGTGCAATCAACGAAAGTTTCACTTGTAATTTTTAGATCTATCCATTTTTCCTGATCAAACGTGTGCGATTTAATTTTCAGTTTAGACCCGGTGAATTTGAACAAATCTTTCAAACATTCATTTAGCTGGGTTATCATCTTCTTGTATTTTTTTTCATTAGACTTCGTCTGTTTCTGCTAATTAAAATTTCATTGTTAATTAACTTTATAACGTATTATTTTTCAAAATATGAAAAGAACAAAGATTACATAAAAACTACTTTTTGTATGAAAAATATATGCATTCACTAATTGTCATGTCCTTGTGAATTAGATTATGATAAATAATACTTTAAAAAAAACAAAAAAAAAAACAAACTAAGTCATTTAATTGGATTTTTTAAAAAAAGAATATATTTACAATTAAAACTTAAATAATAAATCACGGAGGAATTTATAAATTTTTAAACGTAAAAAATCTAAAAACCTGTTCATCTTTAAAGGTCTCCACGGATGGTGAAGTTTCCTTAATTACCGTTCCTGAAATCATAAGCGTATATTTTAGGTAACATTTTTTTAAAATTTCTTTACTTTTCTTTTCTAATACATAACCAATTTATGCAGGCAATGATTTTTAACGCATTGAAATAAAATCTATAATTGAATCCACGATAAATTATCTTACGACAAACATTGTATGTCTAAGAAGCTAAAAAACCTTCTAATGTTGAAATACAATTAATAAAGCAAGAGTAATAGACATAAACTTTTAAGTATAATTTATTTTGTTAATGTTTAAATGTTGATGCAAGGAAAATTGGAACCGACTTTGATGTGATGCCAATCATAATAAATCCATTAGCTAGAAGTACATGTAATACACTGTCTATTTATACATTAACGATAAAATAACTGGGGAAACGTCTTCACATTTTTTTTTCGGAGACTGGGCTTTTTGTCCTTGTTTCTACTGGCTTAGGAACTAGGTTTTCTCCTTTTAATAATATTAAATTACAAGCACAGATTTCTCTAACAAATCTGTGCCGTTTCACAACACGCATGCTTCTCTTTTCCTCTGGTACGTCACTCAGAAATTTAAAGGTGATGGCACATTTGTGAAAAATTCGTCACAAGTTATACTTTTGTAGTACATGTAAAAATATAATTTCAATACGACAAGATATTAAGTTGATACTTTCTTCTATATGAATTGGAAATATTCTTAAAGTAAATGTCGAATAAGTTTTTTAAAAAAAATGTATTGCAAACCTTACTAAATAAAATTGCAGTTAAGGAATTTATCTTCTGAGTATATTATAATTAAGATCCTTATGATATCTTGACAATATTTTATAGCTCCATTAATTTTCACCTTGAAACGTTGATGTTGACGCCACGTGCGTCTGTCCACGAGAAGAGCCATATACATTTTTTTCATGGTTCTTGGAAATATCGTTAAGTAATCTTGGATTCCTTATGAAAATAGGGAGAAAGAAAGATACAGTTAAATGTAATATTTACTAAGGACTTAAAAAAAGAAAAATAAAGATGCTTCTAAATATCAATGACGATTCTAAATTGTGTGTAGGCCCTGAGGACGATTTGTTGACTCTCAGAGAGACGGTGTCCTTTGAAGCTGAACGGGTGCGGCCGAGGAACGAGGCCAACCTTGGATCCTTTGATATGGCCGGCGACTGACGCCAAGCTTGGATCTTTTGATAGGGATGGCTACTGACCACGGGACTGGGCGGTGGGGTGAACTCACCCATGAAGCACGGGCCAGCTGGCCTGGGTGTGGTAGTCTCGCCAGAGATTGGTTAAGTCAAACAAGCTTGACCGTATGGTAATTTAGAAGCGGAGACTGACGGGTGTAAAGGGGATGCACGGACGAACACTAAAGAGTTAGAGACAGACGGACGTAGGAAGTAGGACAGATAGGAAGATAGACGCAAGTGTGAGAAAGTTGTGTAAATTCCTGTATTGGTTGGAATAAATATAGTAAAGAAGAAGCGATTAAAAATAATTATTTGTGCATTCTGACTTAGAGTTTAGTGATTGAAGAATAAGTTAACAAGTGTGTGAACATCTTTCACAATAATAAAGTTGATGTTCACGAAGTTAAATACAATTCAATAGTTTTCTATCCCATTTTTAATAGTTATTACTGCTGTATCCATGTCTTAACTTGATAAAAATGAGTTAGTTGCTCATTTCCACTAACAAGCAATAAGTGTTAAGGGATATTTTAGCAGTTGTCTATTTAGATGCACATAGAGCATCAATGTATTAAAATATTATATTAAATTATTTATATATATATATATATATATA
>MUZC01000438.1:172066-197032 GCA_002072015.1 Radix auricularia | reverse complement strand
CATGGGAGTATATCAGTCATAGACTAGAAGTTAGATGAAGTGAGGTCAGTGGACCTTATTATCTGACGGCTGAATCAGGTGTCATGGGAATGAGTCACTCTGTTGTCATGGGAATGAGTCACTCTATTGTCATGTGTGTGACTAAACAGAGATTCAAGTGTGGGGATTTGAAAATGTCTGTCTCTCATTTTCTTTTTCTGATAAAACAGCTACAAACACATTTCCTGATTAATCAATAACTATGTTTATCTTTAACAGGTAAAGAAATCTGGTATCTATAATGTATTGAGATCAATTAACATGTTGAAAATTTGGGGTAAAGTAAAAAAAAAAAAAGGCAATGTTGCCACATTTCATATTACATGTAATATGTAAAATTAAAGATTACTACAAAGTCACATTTTACAAAATAGAAAAACAAATAGAAAAACAAAAAATAAAACAGAATACTTTGGTCTTTCAATTTATATGGGTTGCCATTTTTTTTTTTTGAAATGCCAGACTTGTTTAATTTTTTGCAATAATATTCATTTTATTTGCATAATATTTGAGTTCATCTTGTACGAAAATAAAACTGTAAGAGGCTGTCTCAAGACTCAGATGACCTGTAAAATAAACTTTTTACTTTACTCCTTAACAACCTTTTGTGAATATCAATATATATTGCTTCAAATTTAAATGCCTTTATTGAATACACAACTTCAACGAAAAATAAAAGAAGATTTTGCAAAAATATTTGAGGAATACCAATTATCAAATACCAAATATTAAATACCAAACATCAAATACCTAATGTTGACATAGTATCTAACTCTCTTTGATCTCAGTAAGAAGAAAAAAATAAAGTACATTAAAACATGTTTTTCTAAACTATATGATATAAATGAAAAACAATTCAATTGGGCTAATTAGAGACAAACACATCAGATACTAAAAGTAACAGAATGAGTCAAATAATCAGAATTACTTGTTTCCTTCAGCAGTTGTAGGCCAAACAATAAAAAGAGTAAAGATTTGATATGGTATCAATATTATAGATACCAAAAGACTCCCAGCAATATTTTCCAATGAACCCATTTCTTTGGCAAGTCTTTTCATTCCAGTTAGACAAAGTTGTAAAAGCAAAAAGTAACATGAAAAAGTAACAAGAAAAATTAGTTGAAGATTAAATTATAGAGCCACTAACAAAATAAAAATACTAGTGTTTAAATAAAAAAAAAACCAACAAAATATGATCATTATAAAAACCAAAAGAGTCCAGCAATATTTTCCAATGCACCAATTTCTTTGGCAAGTCTTTTAGCTGTAACACAGATTTGCTGAACTTCTCGACCAGTGCTATCCTTGAAAAAAACAGGTGCTTCAACACTGTGGTCATCCATAATTGGGGTCAAGTCCAAACAAATCGGACCTTTTATCAGTTCAAATGTTTTCACTTTGAACCTCTTATTCTCGTTTGTACCAGAATCTTGATCGTCAGATGGCTGGCCAGGATTTTCTGACATTTTTATTCCAGTCTTTAAACTGTATTCCTTTTCAGAGCCAAAGCGACAATAACGGACGACTCTTTTCCACAAATCCGTGTTGTTTTTCAAATCTAGAAAGTGATCACTCAGACCTTCTCTTCGGACACTGAACACAAGAACTGTGTAACTTCCTTGTCTCATGGTGCCGCCCCATTTTCGAGAAGTCTCAAAGTCATCAGTCAGGTAAAAACAATCACCTTTAGAAAAGTCTGTATGGAAAGAAACTTTATCTAGTTTGATACCGATTTCAAGAATAGATTTTGCATGTTGGTGCAATGCTGTCCCATGAAACCATAACTCCCGACCTTTTTCCTCCGCCAGTCTTTCCATTTCCTGAAGTTTCATCGACACCACGATGTCACTATCTGTGTTTATCATCCGTACGTCACAGCATGTGATTGCCTCACCCCTTTTTCTTTCAATCCCCTCATAAAACCATTCGTTTAAAACGTGAGGTTTATAAGGCTGCTCCTCTGAATAGCTGCTGAGAAGTGGATGACTTTCAAACAGCAAGTGTAAGTGTTTCTGAGCCCAGTATAACGCAGTTTGAGATTTGAGAAAATAAACATCCATAGGGTCGACCAGTGTGTTTGCTCTCTCTGTTGTAAGGCCTAGGTTTACCAACATTTGCTTCAAGCTGTCACCATTCACATAAATATTTGTTTCGTCTTCATATTCAGACCAGGACATGCACAAATAAGAATGGAAAAGATGGGGAGGAGGTTCATGCTGTAGATAGTAGTAAGTGATTCCTTGAAGATACTCAGCATAGAGAGGTTGGAAGCCCAGAATATTGCAAAACAACTTAGACTCCGTTATGTTGAAGGAAATATTTTTCTCAGATATCAAAGACTTAATTTCTTCCGAAGCACTGCAAAGACTTGGCAATAGTGTTGTTGACAGATGCTGCACAAGTTTCTTAAGATGTTCAGTGAATGCCCTGTTCCATTGTCTGCTCCAGTTAATGACAAGATCAGCAATTTGATGAAAATCAAGCAGTCCATCCTTTACCTGCAATTGAAGAATAATTTCATGAAATGAAATAATTAGAGATAATTATTTTTTAACCATCACCACATTAAAAAATATCAACTTTTCTAGATATGAATATTAATATTTCAATTTGGTTGAACTTTAAAAAAAAATAATAATTACAGTTAAAATGACACTAATTTTATTTTTCCAACCTCTCTCCATCGTGCCCATTTGTAATGAGGCAAGAAATTGAGTTTGTAAATTTGCACAAACTTTATTATTAGAAGTTGCTTACTGACACTATCAATATTATCATCAATATTGGAACTAGATAATATTTCTGTTTGGCATATTTTTTGCATCTTGAATATTGTCACATAAGATTGTAAGTGTTAAATTTTAAAAAATGAAATTATTTCTCATGCATAAAAAAGGTACTAATTAAGTGCACTAAGTTTGGGGTAATGAATTTAATGAATCTTTTAAGGACTTATTTTGTGATGAAAAATGGAAATAAAACATACTCTCACGATAAGATTAAACGTACATTTCTTTTTGGGACCATGCCCGTCAATGGGGCACGTAAAGCAGGGTTCAAAATTTTCTGTAGCGTACTAGGGGGTTGTGTGGCTAGCACTAAGCTCAGCCCCCTGTACTTTATCCCAACTATTGTCAAGTACCCACTAATTGTGGGTGGAATCAGGGATACCATTAACTATGGGAATAAGCTGATTCTTTGACAGAGATTCGAACGCGCATCTCTTGGTATGCCAGCCAAGGACCACTGCACTCAGCCACCATGCCAAATTACCTTAAATTAGTGCAGTTTGCTTATGCAAGTGCTTGAAAACATTTTGTAATAGACAGTTACAATACATTTTTACAAAATAATTCAAGCTTTTGGATCTTTTGAAAAAAAATGTCTATTAACTAATGATCAAAATAGGATAAATGCCACAGTGTGTATACCTTTCAAAATAAGATGAAGACTGCAATAAAGAGTATTCAGTTTAAAATAGGATAAATGCTACAAGAAATGAAAAGTAGATCTTTCAAAATAGGATAAATGCTGCAATCAAAATTATACCTTTCAAAATATGATAAATGCTAGAAATAAATGAAAGTATACCTTTTTAAAATGGTGCACATCTGGTAAATTTTTCAGAATAATTTCCATACCGTTGCTCAACAATAAAACCAAGGTCAAGGTCTCTTTGATAGCATCACCATCCTCTTGTGTACCCTATCGTAGCCACGGGTTGACATCAGAGTTTGTGAAGACCACAGGAATCTCGCTTGTCACCTTTAAAAAACACTTCAGGTCACAGGAATGTTTTTCAATCTGCAGTTTGGAGCCTGTCAAGTTGCAAAACTCTTCCAAACATCTTTTCAAGTCTTTTATCAGCTCTGCTCTCATGATGATGTTGTTGTTTTGTTCTTTCTTTCACGCTTCAATTATCTGTCTCCCTGTGTAAAAAAAATTTAAAAAAGGAAAACCTATTAACAATACTAAACTAAAATTTGAAGGAAAAAAAAACAAACAAAAAAAGATATTTAATACCTGGCACTTAACTTAACTTAGATATACAGACGCTCCTTCTATGCAGAAGATAATTGTGTCCACAGACCATGAGAGATGATCTGTTGGCAAGTGATGCAGCTGTCACAGGCCATGGCTATAGGGGTTCCACGCATTACCCCAGCCGCCTAACTATTGTCTAGATAGGTACCCATTTGGAGCTGGGTGACTCGGGGACTCCTCACCACCGGGAACAAATCCTCACCTTCGCGTGGATTTGAACTCGTGACCATCGGTACGCCAGTCGAGCGTGCTACCACTTGACCACCGCGTCATTATTGACAGCCTTCAGGACTAGAAACTAACACATCATTCCTCATGTACAACAGGACTAGAATAGTAGCTTTTGTTTATAATTAAAATACAGCATACACACAAATGAAACGTGTAATAAATGACCGATTTATTTATGGACCAATACATAAGTAAATATTTTGCCTAATGTCTTCATCAGTACGAATAAATATCCACAAGTTGTTAATTTGAATTATAAAATATTTTTATCATACAAACGATATGAATAAATAAAGATTTTAAGGAAAGAATGGAAAATCAGAAATATTCGCACAATTTTTCAATTTAAAAAAAAACAACAATATAGTACAATTTTGATTTTATATTTATATAATTCCAATTATTTATTATAATGCACCAGGAAAGCCCTTTGACGGCCTTTGCCTTTAGTTAGTCTAGAAAACAATCTGTACAGGCACAGGATACCTTCTCCTCTTCAGCCCATTCTGTATTTGATTTTATTTTTTTTAGTAATATTAAAATAATTAGGCAGTATGAGTATGAGAATGAGTGAGTACATTATTATACATAATTATATTATTATCATGGGCAACTCTATCTTTTTTTTACCCATCCACTCCATCCTCCCTTTCCCCAAAAAAGAAATTATTGGGCTAAATTATTAGAATAAAATGACAAAAAATAGCGATATAAGTTTTATAAGCTTATTATATGTTAAAATCAGTGCTTTTTTTCAGTGGGAACTCATCAGTTCCCATACCTTTTTTTGGCCAGATTCGTGTATATTTATATAAATAGTTGGCATTTTACTATATTGACTATATTATTTTAGTATTTTCTGAAATAAGTTAAAAAAACAGATGTGAAATGAGTTCCCAAACATTTTTCACTAGAAAAAAAGCACTGGTTAAAATTAAACATAATCATAATATTCGAATGATAATAATAACTGCAGCCTCAGGCAAATAAGACTGTACATGTGTTGTGTTATGGAAATTTATTTGTTTTTTTCATTAATAAATAATTAATTGATATGCGCGATTCACTTTCAATTCAGATATGGCTACTGGCCGTTGGATATGTATATTCAATGTAATAACTTAAAATATTACAAAATAATTTAATAAAAAAATAATAATATTTCCAAATCAAAACAATTGCATAGTAATTCAACTTTTAAAAAACCAATGAACTTTCTTAAAATGTTTCGACTTTTTCACATCTTCATATGGATTGGGCGAAAAAAATAGCGATAATTGAATCATTTTGAACCTCTTAAAATAAAACACAGAAAACTGATTCAAGAAAGACCTCAAAGTAAATATAAAATTTAATATAAATTATAAAGCATAAATACAATTTGGATCCCTAGTAATATAAACAAGTCTTTACTTACACGAGTTATATCTTATACTTTATACTAATGGCAATGGTCACTGTCTCGCCACTCTCGGTAACGCTTCTTGAAATGACCAGTCAATTGTCATTCACTTGCCAGTTTTAAGACCATTTGTGGGGCAGTTTTTTTTTTTTTATTTTTTTATAATGTGCAGCTTCGGTGCTGTTAATATCCCAAGACCTTTACTCGCCCAATTCCTGCGCAAAATCAGATAAAAGTAAATAAATTGAATGTTTAAAGTCAATTAATAGTTTCATGTGTTGTGAACGTGATCAATACAATATCTGTGTGTACAAATGTTAACAAGAGTCCAGAGCAAACTGTTCATTTGTACAGGGTTACACAAAAAAAAAAAAATAAAAAAAAATAAACTTTTGTAACGATTTAAATAAAACTTTTTGGAAAAAAAAACCCAACAAAAGCAAACAAATTCATAACTCTAGGAGGGCGGGATCTAAACGACGTAACTATAGCTCTAATCAGGTGATAATATAAGAAAAAAAAGATGATACATATGCGGGCGTCCATAAAGTACGTCACGATGCAGATAGTAAGAAAGTGTGACAGGTGGGAGGGGGTTTCTCCGACCATGTGTGACGTCACGGTGTGTTATATTAAATAATGTATGTATGTATGGCATCTGTCCGTCTACGAAAGACGATAGATTTATCTTTAATACTTGCAGCTCTTGGTGTGGCTGATGAGACCAGACCTTGAGTGGCAGTCTCTTCTGCATGTTACACACACGAATGTAGTTTGGGCGGTGTTGCCTGACCTTTCTCCTCGCTCTTTTTCCAACTGCTTCTTCCGTAGTTAGCTCCCCTGCTCTTAGTGATCCTTCTTTCACTTTAGCCCGCCACGTAATCCTATACATGATTATTTTGTTAATAAAAAAATATTTTTTGCTTGAAAGTGTTACGTACTTTTGGGTGGGGTCCGAGATTTGTGACAGGTTGGGGGGTCAAAATGGGGTGCGGTCAGTGGCGTAGCTAGACCTTTTGCCACCCGGGGCGGTTTCCAATTTGCCGCCCTTTTTAGATGCCATCCATAAATGACGTACCGCACTGGGGTGGGGATTACCACATTTGTGACGAGGGGGGGATGTTTAATAATTGTGATGTCACATCAAAAAGGTGCAACTTTAAATAAAAGTTCCACTTAAATATTTTATTACTGACACTTTATTTAATGCGTTTTACATGCTTTACGATTTTAGAGTGCTGCCTTACACTAAGGACTTACTCAAATGACTAAAAATTGATTTCAAACATGCTCATTTTGAAATTTAAAAATACGGGTTTTTATGGGGGGGGGGGGGGGTGGCAAAACTTTGTGACGTCATATCGAAAAGGGTCTATGTTTTTATGAAGACGTGTGACGAGGGGTAGGAGGTAAAAAAAATCAGCAACAAAAAAAAATGAAGTCATTAATGGCTGACCCCTTAAGTCAATCATATGATGGATTTTATAAATTAATAAACATGAATAAATAATTGTAATTAAAGCTAAGGGGCCGCGGTGGTCTAAGTAGTAGCGCTTTAGACTGCTGAACGGTGGGAAGAACCCTAGTCACGAGTTCAAACAACGTTACTGGCAAGGCCCATGGGGCATCGTACTAGCCACACAATCCCCCGCTCGTTAGTGGTGGCTTAATAACTTGTGAACGCTACTTCACTTGCCCTAGAGTCCGTCATGGACTTAAAAGGTTGTTGTTTTTTTTTTTTTTTTTTTTTTTTTTTTTTATTTTTTTTTATAATTAAAGCAAAGTAAAGGGGGAAAACATTTTTACCATTGCATGCCATATTTATGTAAGCAGTGATAAAAAAGGCCGAATAAGATGATATACCTATAAATACACACTTATAAAAATACAAGAAACATTTTTTGAAGGCCACAAGAAGTAACTGAGGTCGCAGGTCCATGCCACCCCCCTTCCCCAATGAGGCAACACATATTCCAAAAATATTACCAATTAATATGCTTTTAGTTTGTATTAATAGATCAATGATTTTTTTACAAAGAAATTGTATACATTAGTACGTAAATATATTTAGAAATCTATACATTTACTTTATAAACTTTCATAGCAGAATAATCGTGTTATGCTTTCAAAATTTCAAATTATTTGTAAAACCTTGTTCTATGGTCAATATTACAATACTTAATGGAACCAAGATATTTTTTATCAACTTCAGTTTGGAGAAGCTCCTTTCACAACTAGCAACACTAATAGCAATTGTTGAGACCATTAGCAAAATTACAATTTTTCTGTTGGGTAGATACTTTTCCAATCTATACCGTTGAAAAATTTTAATAAATAAAAAGGTCTCCCCCCCCCCCCCCCCCCCGTTTTTCTATAATGTAATTTACATTGTAACGTCTCTTCTAGAAGGGTGGTTACAGGTATAAAAACTGGGATCATTTTTTTTCAATATTGAAATTTTCTTTATTAATGTCAATATAGAAATTTATTTGATGTGTAAAATTCTTCATTTAGTAAGTTACAAGGTATTATATGGTATTATATACGAATATTTTTTAACAAGTATATGCACCTGATCAAAGCGTTCTTTTATTTTCTTTTCAATTCTTTCCCTTGATAAAAAGAATTCCCGTTGCACTTATTGTTCTAAAGATATAACCACGTCTTGTAAATTTTCAACACTCATATTTCTTCACAAATTGTTTTGGCTGATATAACAGCGTTTTGCATAAGTATATCCATTTGCTCCACGAAATGAGTTTGCATTATTTAAAAAAGAAAAAAAACCCAACTAAATTGGGATCATAACATAAAACAAACAAAGAAAATTATTGCGTAGAATCAAGTAGAATTCCAGCAACTGATCTCGTTTTATTAGTTGACTCTTCAGATGTCAATTTTAATTACGTAGATTTATGCCTATTGCGGTGTTATTTAAGGGAGAAATTTGAATATTTTCATATTCTGGTCATAATTCAAATTATTTGAACATTTCTTTTATTGGATACGCGTAACATTTTATAAATAACCGTATTTTAATTTATGTTACTTAAATGCAATAAAAATAACATAAATATAATAATTCTCTTCCCTTACAATACTATTATGAAAACTGAAACAGTAACATAAATTTCTTCTTGCAAGTAAAACACAAGTTTGCAAGTTTGAGCCACCATGTAATATAGGTACTTGTTTGCGAATCATTCTGCACATGTGGAAATTCCACGCAAGACCTGCCGTGGTGATATTGATAGCACATATTTTTCGGCACAACGGTGACGTGTTTTTGTGTGTAGTTTTCATATAACTATTACGTATACCCCTTGATTTTCCAAACCAATCGATACCTTTTTTTTGAGCAAAGTTGAATAACGAGTTTGCGCTATTTATAACAACATATATGCAATCAAACAAATGTTGGGCGACCCGATTATTAAGACTCGAAATTAAGAATATTGTTGTTTCACCCTTATTTTAACTCTTCAGAAAAATTAAAGGGCGGTTGTTGGAAATGGCTGTACTTTCTAACTGCCCACAAATGCCGCCCTAAAAATGTGTGCCGCCCGGGGCGGACCGGCCCCACCGCCCCCCTCTAGATACGCCACTGGGCGTGGTGGTCTAAGTGGTAACTAGAGTCATGGGTTCGAGCCGCGGTACTGGCAAGGTCCCTGGGGAATTGTGCTACCCACACAATCCCCTATTCGTTGGTGGTCGATGAAACTTGTAAACGCTACTTATCTTGCCCCATACACCTTCGTGGTCTGAAAGGTTGTTGTTTTTTTTTGTAAAGGGGGGAGGTAAAAAATGGCGTGACGTACTTTATGGATGGCCCCTTATTTCATTAAACGGCATATTTCAATGTTTCTATAATTATGAATCTTCTATTTTTTTGCTCCAATCACTCTAGGTTTTTAAAATTTATGGATCGTTAAAGGTTACCGTTTTATGTGTCACCCTTCACCAATGCTATCCAAACAGTGTGTAAATTTGTACCAGTGTTATCCACAACATTACTGTGTATTTGTACCAGTGTTATCCACAACATTACTGTGTATTTGTACCAGTGTTATCGACAACAGTACTGTGTATTTGTACCAGTGTTATCCACAACATTACTGTGTATTTGTACCAGTGTTATCCACAACAGTAATGTGTATTTGTACCAGTGTTATCCACAACATTACTGTGTATTTATACCAATGTTATCCACAACATTACTGTGTATTAGTACCATTGTTATCCACAACAATACTGTGTATTTGTACCAGTGTTATCCACAACATTACTGTGTATTTGTACCAGTGTTTTCCACAACATTACTGTGTATTAGTACCATTGTTATCCACAACAATACTGTGTATTTGTACCAGTGTTATCCACAACATTACTGTGTATTTGTACCAGTGTTTTCCACAACAGTACTGTGTATTTGTACCAGTGTTATACACAACATTACTGTGTATTTATACCAATGTTATCCACAACAGTACTGTGTATTTGGACCAGTGTTATCCACAACATTACTGTGTATTTGTACCAGTGTTTTCCACAACAGTACTGTGTATTTGTACCAGTGTTATACACAACAGTACCGTACCGAGTCAGTTCCAAAACGCAACATCCTCCTGTAATGACCAACATATTAAACTCAAGTCACTATCTAAAAGCCTCACGGTGCCCTGAACATGTTACACAATTTTTAAAGTTAATTAATTAATTATTTTAACTTTCAACTATCATCCGCTCTGGTCACATTAACATTAAACAGGGTTTTTTTTAATTAAAGATAAAATGTTAATTTTTTTTGCTTGTAATGAATCTAATCATTTGATATGCTGCAAGACTGAAAATATAGTGAGCTCAATTTTAAATATCATGAAATGTACATATTCTGACTAGGGCTGTCGATATTGTTGAAAATAATCTGCTGTGTACATAACCAAATTTCCAAATGGGTGCCAGTTTGAAACAACGCAGATATTTCGCCGTCATGACCGACATACAAAGCACTGCAACCTAGCCACCATCCAAGCACCTTATTTGACACAAGATGCAAAACATGCTAATGATCTTTCCAGCAACTCACTATTACTTTGAATTAAAGGCAATACAAACTTTTATTCCTGCTGTAAACGCATCCGTCATAAACTAAAACTACAGTAAAGTGAACATTCAAACAAAATGTCAATACCGATGACGCTTCGTTCATTCTGGTCATAGCTTGAACGTTAATGTACACCAGGCGGTGGTTATATATATTTAATTTATTAATTTTAAAATCTAACAGCTTCGTACGTCTAATTAAAATAAATTTCGGCCTACAGTTAAATATATATTTTAAAAAATATAATAAAAAGAAAAGAAAAAAAGCAAATGGAAAGGGTGGGGCGGGTTTGTAATTGGTTTCAGCGGCTTGGAGCAGTGTTGTTCAGCATCCCGACACCTGTGGGCGGGTGGGGATAGTTTATATCACAAACAATTTACAAACACAAAACATCATCACCATTCTTTTATTGCCAGCCCGTTCAATAGTGCGTTCATGTTAGATCTATACTTGATTTTTAAAAAAATGTGTACTGAAAGACTTTTGTTTCGTAACAGAAAAAAAAAGATATTTTAAAATACAAGGTAGTTTGTCCGACAACTTATTTTTTTCCCGTTCACAGATATTTCTTCTAAGTGATTTCATGTTGATTTTATTTCACATTATATATTTTAAACGAAAAGTTTCAATTTGATAAATTGATCTTCAGCCGTTATGTGAACACAGAAGAGCTACACGCCGCTCGCAGACGTATTTTTGCAATCGTTGATATAGAGCAGACATTGCATCCAAATTTTTACGGGTCCCCGGGCGCAATTTTATTACCCGGGTTAGGGACGGGTTCCCGGGTGCCTATTGACTAGCCTAACTTTGACATCGTTTAAAATAAATAGAATTAGGAAAAACGACATTTAATGCAAAGATGTCTGCATCTTATTTAAGATTCTCAGCTTGCTTAACGTTTAAATTCCGTAATGGCGTCTTTACAGCAGTTCAATAAAGCGTCATACCAACTGTGCCCCCCCTAGTCTCCTCCTTAAATATAAGTACAACCAATAAAGCGTCTTAATAATAATAATAATAAATTGATAATTTTATAGCGATGTATCCCAGCAATGAGCCGGGCTCACAGCGCTTTACATGGAGATAATAACATACATATATTAATTCAATAAACATTCATATCATACTAACATACTTCCTTATGGTCATGTAGACCAGAGGCGTCACTAGGGTTGGTGTCACCCGGGGCGGTAGCTCATGGTGTCACCCCCTCATGATTTAATCCATAGAAATCCTCCGAGTTTTCCAGTTCCAAATAACGGGAATATATAGAATTTTACGGTCTGGTGTCACCCCCCAGATGTTGTCACCCGGGGCGGCCGGCCCCCTCCACACACCCTAGCGACGCCACTCATTTAGACCATTATATAATTATACTTATTGATTTTTAAAATAATTTCTTTAAGGTTAAAACTGAATTCATCTTACAATCAAAGTCTCATCTGTTAGTCTAAGTGTAGCAAATAATAAAAACAAAGCTACAAATAAATGCAAGATATTTCATACATGAAAAGGCAAATAATCCAAACGAAAGATACAAATTACTTGGTAGGCATAATAAATGAAATCAAACATAAACCATGGATAAGCATTGGACGCAATAATCTTCTGTATAAAAGGAGCGTCGGCAACAAATAACACACATAAATTTATTTGTCGTCCTGTCAGTGAATTTTTTTGTTACACACAATTTTGATTCAGCCTAGCCATTAACGTTGCGGCCTTGCCGATTCTATTTCCTATTTCCTCTTCCATCGAAAGTGTGCTTGTGATGCTGCCGCCAAGGTAAATGATATCCTCTACTACAGTCTACATCCAATGTGTTTCCCTCAATGGAGATTGCTGGAATGCGGTCTGTGCCTTGACTTCATAATGTTTGTCATTTTAAGGCAAATCGTTAAACCAAAATCTATGCATGCCTTTGAGAACTTATTGACCAGCTTTATATGTGCTGTATGTATATAGTGAGACAAAAAAATGTATTCACCGACAAAACGGCCCTGGACAAATAGTAAAGATTACAATTAATTATTATATTAGTATATTTACTCATAGATTCAATTTCAGTTTTAGCTCAAAAGAAACAATAATAATGGCATCACAAGAATGATTTTAATATCCTTTACGGTACCAGGTCACGGTTGTTTGTTGACAAGAAATAATATAATAACATCACGAAAAAAAATATATATAGTTATACAATTTGACTACTTTTTAGAGGCAAAAATGTTGACAAAGGCTAAACTGAAAAAAAAGTATATTTTTGTTAAAAAATGTAAAAAACAAAAATTGTCTGGGTCCATTTTGACCGGGGCGTATTGCCGGGTCACCGAAAAATGGTTATATTCATCTGAGTTTGTGAATTCCTTAGCTCTTTTGGACACAAATGGTAATTAAACATGAAATCTTTTAACTGCCATGCTGTGTTATAATGATACATAAGTCAGTCTTTGAGCTTAAACCTATTTCTGTTGTTGCTTTTCAAAGTCTTTATTATAGCAGGAATGTAGTAAATCCCTTAGAAAGCAAATATATCAGAAGCATTGGACAGAATAAGTGTAGGACGCAATAATTTCCATTTTAGTATGAGCTGATGTAATGGCTAAGGCAATTAAAAGGATATAAAAAACCACAAAAGCTTGATTTAGACTTAGTCTCTTTAAGCCACTGGGGGAAAATTTATTACTTCCCCTTAACGTCGGTCTCAACATGCATTGATATCTAATTATTATTTTAAGTTGTGTGTGGGAATGGGCTGGGCGAACTACGAGAACTGAAGTGATCGCAAATACACAAGGTTGCACAACAAAAATATGAACGGGAGGGGCTAATTGGGGTTGGAGGGCTGAGAAATGTTTAAAAATATGAATAAGCAATTAACAATTGACCGTTCCATCCTTCGGGAATTTGGAGTTTATGTGCACAATAAGACACACTGGATAAAGTTATGGTGGTATAATAATCAGAAATTAGTTGATTTATGCCTTAAAAATTTGAGGTATTGTTTATAAGTAAGTTCATAAGCACCATTGCACAATTACAAACACACTTGTATTTTTAATATATATATATATATATATATATGTCTGGCTAATTTGATCTTTGAATAGTTTTAGGCAACGGTTAGTCTTTAATGGAAGTACAACTTTCAACTTCAGGGATAACTGTTAAAAATGACTAAATTTTTTAACATTTTTTTTTAGAACCCTTGATTATTTCTAACCATATATTTATGTTAATATGATAATGTTGTGAGCCACACTTTGGTGCTGTACATAGATCTTTGGTTACCCAACATTTTTATTTATTTGTAACGATTTTTATTGTTTTTTTTTTTTGTAAAGTTGTAAATTTTGTGTATTTTAACTCCTTTTTTGGTTTTCTCGAAGAAATGACGCAAAGCCATTGTCTTGTCAAGAAATTTCAATTATTAAACTATTTTGTAACCTTTAGAAAAATTAAATTTCTTCACAATATATGTTTGGTAGAAATGAAAGTAAATGGGTATAAGTAAAATATTTGTACAGATGAAGTCCTTCAAATACAGCATACCTGAAATTCAAATCTTCATAACTTTTTCATTTATGAAGATGTAATCACAAATTTTGTGTCCACATTCTTAGCACATTAAAATGAATCATCTAAAAAAGCCGTAAGACCATTTCAAATCTCAGGTTGTTTTTTTTTGTTGTACATATCACAACTCGAGGAAGGGAAGCTTTGCAAGGACAGAAATAAATTTCAAACAGTTGTTTGTTTCACATCACCTGGAGACCCTACTCTTCAGGGTGAATGTAGGATCTAACAATGTTTAACATGCTGTCATTTATGTGGTTGTTATGATATGTTTACTTAATTATTATACAGTATGTTACTATCTTCATTTACAATGCCGTGAACCCGGTTCCTTACTGAAATACAGTGCTGTGAACCCGGTTCCTTACCAACTTACTGCAATACAGTGCTGTGAACCCGGTTCCTTACCAACTTACTGCAATACAGTGCTGTGAACCCGGTTCCTTACCGACTTACTGCAATGCAGTGCTGTGAACCCGGTTCCTTACAGACTTACTGCAATACAGTGCTGTGAACCCGGTTCCTTACTGACTTACTGCAATACAGTGCTGTGAACCCGGTTCCTTACTGACTTACTGCAATGCAGTGCTGTGAACCCGGTTCCTTACTGACTTACTGCGATACAGTGCTGTGAACCCGGTTCCTTGCTGATTTACTGTGATACAGTGGTGTATAAATTACAAAGTAATTATTTACTTTGCTGATATTATTAATCTAAAATGATTAAGACATCCCAATTCTTCTTCGGTTAAAAATCTTTTAAAAAAATTCCTAGCCACCAACTTGTCCTAACAAATCAGATACTGTAATTTAATACTTAAGTACGTCTTATACTTATAAGTAGAGTTTATTCTTAGACTTGTCTTTTAGTTCAGTCAACATGTTAAAAGTTATTCACTAATGCAAAACTGATTAAAAACAAAATCAACTAGATGTAACATTTGCAAATCGCACTTAAAAAAACACAGAAAGACAAAAGTAAATGTAAAAAGATGAACTCTTTTAATCTGCACAAGTTTAAGTTGGCTTGATGGTTTTACAAAAGCATTTTTGCCTAAATATAGTTTAATTTGATAAGCCACAAATTCTGAATTCTATAAATTGAGCAAAATATTTATGGTAACAGTGTTTGACGATTTGCAAAATCATTCAGAATTTCACTGAGGTAAATAAATCAAACAGCAAATCAATGTTTTAATATCCACATGCCGTAATGGTAACTTACAACTTTACCCCTAAACATTGTTTCTGATTAGGATTAGTCGGTCATTTAAAATTAAATGTCATCATTGATACCTATCGTTAAATATATAACTACAGGATTTGTTTTCAAAACAAAAAGGGCATGAAATACTAAAGATTAAACAAAGAAATGTTAACATAAATCAGGACTTCACTCCATTCAAGTTAGACAAAGCTGTAGAGTAACATGAAAAATTGGTTAAAGATTAAATTATAGAGCCAATAAATTCAATAACAAAATAAAAATACTAGTGTTTAATTAAAAAAACAAAACAAAAAACAAAATATGATCATTATAGAAACCAAAAGGCTCCAGCAATATTTTCCAATGATCCCATTTCTTTGGCAAGTCTTTTCATTCCAGTTAGACAAAGTTGTGAAAGCAAAAAGTAACATGAAAAATTAGTTAAAGATTAAATTATAGAGCCACTAACAAAATAAAAATACTAGTGTTTAGTTTAAAAAAAAAACAAATTATGATCATTTTAGAAACCAAAAAACTCCAGCAATATTTTCCAATGCACCAATTTCTTTGGCAAGTCTTGTTGCTCTAACACAAATTTGCTGAACTTCTCGTCCGGTGCTATCCTTAAGAAACACGGGTGCTTCAACGCTGTGGTCATCCACAACTGGGGTCAAGTCCAAACAAATCGGACCTTTTATCAATTCAAATGTTTTCACTTTGAACCTCTTATCCCGGTTTGTACGTGAATCTTGATCGTCAGCTGGCTGGCCAGGATTTCCTGACATTTTTATTCCAGCCTTTAAACTGTTTTCTTTTCTGTAGCCAAAGCGAGAATAACGGACGACTCTTTTCCACAAATCCGTGTTGTTTTTCAAATCTAAAAAGTGATCACTGAGACCCTCTCTCCGGACACTGAACACAAGAACTGCGTAACTTCCTTGTCTCATGGTGCCGCCCCATTTTCGAGCAGTCTCAAAGTCATCAGTCAGGTAAAAGCCATAGTTTTTAGAAAAGTCTTTATAGTAGATAATTTTATCAAGTTTGATACCGACTTCAAGAATTGATTTTGCATGTTGGTGCAATGCTGTCCCATGAAACCATAACTCCCGACCTTTTGCTTGCGCCAGTCTTTCAATTTCCTTAAGTTTTAACAACACCATGATGTCACTATCTGTGTTTATCATCCGTACTTCACAGTGTTTGATTGCATCAGCCTTTTTTCTTTCAATCCTCTGATGAAACCATTCGTTGAACAATTCAGGCCTATAAGGCGGCTCCACTGAATAGCTGCTGAGAAGTGGATGACTTGCAAACAGCAAGTGTAAGTGTTTCTGAGCCCAGTAATATGCAGGTTGAGATTTGAGAAAATAAACATCCATAGCATCGACCAGCGATTTTGACCTTTCTGTTGTAAGGCAAAACCCCACCATTATTTGCTTCAAGCTGTCACCATCCACATAAATATTTGTTTCGTCTTCATATTTAGACCAGGACATGAACAAATAAGATTGGAAAAGATGTGGAGGTGGTTCGTGCTGTAGATCGTAATAAGTTAACTCTTGAAGATACTCAGCATAGAGAGGTTGGAAGCCCAGGATATTGCAAAACAACTTAGACTCCGTTATGTTGAAGGAAATATTTTTCTGAGATATCAAAAACTTAATTTCTTCTGAAGCACTGCAAAGACTTGGCAATAGTGTTGTTGACAGATGCTGCACAAGTTTCTTGAGATGTTCATTGAATTCCCTGTTCCATTGTCTGCTCCAGTTAATGACAAGATCAGCCATTTGATGAAAATCAAGCAGTCCATCCTTTACCTGCAAATGAAGAATAATTTCATAAAAATGAAATAATTAGAAATCATAATGCTTTAGCCTATTCTACATTAAAAAATGGTGAATTTGTATTTCTAGATATTATAATTGATTTATGGGTTAAGTTTTTAAGAAATTAAAAAATAATAGCATTTAAATTAATATATTTTTTTCTAACCTCTTTCAAAAATGCACAATTGTTATTGATGAAGAAATTGAGCAATTAAAAATGTGTGCAATCTTTATTATTGATAGTATGCTAATAGACAATTTCAATTATCAGTAATGGAACAAGATAAGTTTTCTGCATCTTGTCACACAAGACTTATTTAATAAAAAAATTATTTTTAGCGCATTTTCGAGAGGTCGAATGCGCTATTGCACCCATTTTGTCCGTCCGTCCGTCTGTCATCACCCTAGATCACAGCATCCATAAGTCCTAGACCCATGATGTATATATGTTTTTGTATGTCCTGACCTGCCATTTGTGCATCAACACTCAGTTACTCGATCCGTTAAAAACCCCCGTTAAAACTACCAAAAAACTTTTCGAATCGAGAGGTAACACTGGCGCAGGGTACGGCCGCCATTGCCGGAAGTCGAATGCACCGTCTTTCATGCATTGAAGAGTGGTGCGAAATCGTGCAAAAGAATTAGTTTTTTGTTGTTGTTGATGTCATTGGAATATGTGTAAAAGTTTAGAGAGTTTTACGTCATCATTTGTGGTGACTTGTAGTTAGATTAAAGAGAAAATAAAATTTTTTAAAATATAAAGAAATTACTTTTAAATATTAAAAAATGTCAGGTATATTCATTACACAAGAAAATTCATAAAAATATGTCTAAAATCTAAACACAATTACTGATATTTACATAATGCTGATATCTAACATAAGTACTGATACATAATACGAAAATGCGCTAACACGTCCTGAGTTCCAAAAGGGACCAGGCTTAACATGATTTTTTTATTTCTAATGCAAAAAAAAAATAGATTAAATAAAAGTCTTAGTTTTCGCATGAGCTTTACTTTGAGTTAAAGCTTATAGAGGTTATTTAATTATAAAAATATAATCTTTTGTTCTAGGATTAAAAGTACAGTTTCTTTATAGACCATGCTGGCCCAAAATAAGAGTGGATTGTATGACTAACACAATTTGTGGCTGCCTTTACTTTACATCAACTATTGTGAGTTATTCATTTGGAGCTGGGTGAACACCTTTAGTTATAGGAATAAGCCCATGCCCTTAAAAGAGATAAAACCTGCAACTCTTACTATGTCAGCAAAGGACGCATACCACTCAGCAACTGCTCCCAAATTTCTTATGAATTTACTTTATATTAGTGAAGTATGAATTATTCAAGTGCATGAAAATATTTATTTGTATTAGACAGTTACAAAACTTTTATAATCCAAGCTGCTAGATCTTAAATTTAAAAAAAAATTAGCACCTTAATTTATGATTAAATATGATACAATTTTACAATAATCCACCAAAGAAAACATTGAAAAACTAGAACATCTTTTTGAAAAAGAAAAGCTTCCAGACACCTTTCTTGAGAATATTTGAAAGTGACAAGAGTTAAACCCATTAATGAAATCATGAAACCTTGAAACAGTAGAGGATAGAAGAAAAAAGAATGAAAGTAATAATAATTCATTAGGCAATAATTCCAACTTGGAAACACTACACATATATAATCCATTACTATTAGAACACTCAAGATAAACATTGGGAAAAAAAACAACAACTATTTTCTTATTATGTAAGAACAAACACAAATTCTCATTGTTCTAATCCAGAATTTGAATTTAGATCGGGTAGAACAGAAAAAAAACAACACTCTAACAACTTTTAAAACTCTAATAAAAATCAAAGATGAGACATGAAAAATGAAGAAGAGTGGGAGGCGACAGTCTTTTGTATGAAAGGAATGTCTGTAACAGATTATACAAGAAAAATAAATGAAAGTCTTTTAATGATTAACGTAGCTGATGTACTACGTATTGTCATTTATGTAGTTAGTATGATATGAATGTTTATTTAATTAATAAACGTAGTGTTATCTCCATGTAAAGCACTGTGAGCCCGGCTCCTAGCTGGGATAAAGCGCTATATTAATTATCATTTTATTATTATTATTATTATACCTGTTTGAGATGGTCCACATCTGGTAGAGTTTTCAGAATAATTTCCATATGGTTGCTCAACAATAAAACCAAGGTCAAGGTCTCTTTGATAGCATCACCACCCTCCTGTGTACCCTCTCGTAGCCACGGGTTTACATCAGAGTTTGTGAAGACCACAGGAATCTCGCTTGTCACCTTTAAAAAACACTTCAGGTCACAGGAATGTTTTTCAATCTGCAGTTTGGAGCCTGTCAAGTTGCATAACTCTTCCCAAAGTCTTTTTACCTCTTTTGTCAGATCTATTCTCATGATGATGTTTGTCTTTTCCCTTTCTTTTATGCTTGGGCTTGGATTAGTATAGAATAGTACAAATAAATGAACACAAGTGTTTTAATTAAAATATAAACTACATTCTATACAATAGAATAAAATAAAAAAATTAGTATAGATTTAAAAATCAGAAAGGAAAAGAATAAAAATAGGCACAATTACTTTTAAAAAAAAAAAGTACAAAAAAAAAAAAAAAACCCAGATAAAAGAAGACATAAATCCAAAAAATTACTAATGCCAATGCACCAGGAAACCACTTTATTTAGTTTAAGTCTAGAAAATAATCTATAATCAGATGCCTTTTAATTAAATCCTTCCCCTATTACTTTTATTTTATTATATTTAATTCCGGTTAATATGAAGAATCTCGATATCGTGACCGGTGGCTATCTTTGATGTTATTGCTCCTCCTTAAAAAAAGCTCAAATTAAAATTATATAGCTATACCGAATCCAAATCATAAACCCTTCAATTTTCCGAAAATTCTGAAGTCTAAAGCTATACTTAGACTTATCCCAAACCCTAAAACCTTCCATTTTTAAAAATCCTTGTAGAATTTATAGAATTCTGTTAACCATCAAAGGGTAGCGCCGTGATGTCACGGTCAAGATTCTTCACGTCAGCCTCAATTCCTATTCTGTTGTTTTTTATAATTATTATTAGTATTATTAGTAACTGTCATTATTACTTTGTTTTTTAATGAGAACCTCTATCTTTAACCTTTAAACTTAAGCATTAGGGTAACCCCAGGTTAAATTTGTAAAATAAAATGAATTAAAATAGCGTTGTGAGTAACTTGAACAATAATAATAATGTGCGAAAAAGAACAATAACTGCGCAAGAATAAGGTAAGGTTAATTATGTGTTATGGACTTTAAAAAAAAAATCTTTTCGTTAAAATGAATGCGACCTTAAATTATAATAGCCAAGAAATATTAAAAATAAATAACACCAAAAAAAAAAAAGCTAGCTTTTTAAATGAAATACTGTAAGAAAAAAAAAACGATAGCGACTGAGCAATCGCCAACAAAAAAATTGTCAACATTAATAAAAAGGCGATTTTAAAATTTCTTTAAAAAGTTTCGAGTTTTTCACATCTTAAACCTAAGTAAATTAATCCAATAAAACACTTCAAGTTTAAAATAAAGCTAAACAATAGCGAAAGTCTATACTTACTGAGGTTGTATGTTACTGATACTAAACTAATGGTCACTAGTTAGCGTTGCTCCATGCTAATGCCAATGCAATGCTAGCAGGTAAGCATTGGACATTGGTCAGTCACTGGTCACTGGCCAGTTTCTGGTGACTGTGTCGAGTAATTTGTGTGTAGAAACGAGGCCTTTCTCTGTGTTGCCTCTAGAAGTTTTCTGATTTCCCCAGCTAAGGAAAAATAAATAATATTAATATTCCTAGACATTTTCTCACCCAAATTCCGGGCCGTGCAAAATTATTTAATTAAAAAGGGGCTGGTACTCTAAAAATTTGTTCGATTAACGGGGTAAAATGTATTCGATGCATTTCAGTTAATTATATTCTTATATCGCATATATTGAACCAGTAAGGTAGCGATTCATTATTTCGCGAAAACGGTTAAATCACGGTAATTCAATAGTCAATAGCTCCCTAATTTATTGACGTAACACAGCAAATTCGTTCTGCCATGATTCTATGCAAGAAGTAAGGAACAAAGACTTTTTTGTTGATGTATGCATTTCAAAGTAAATCATAATAATACAATCCGAGTATATGAGTATGAGGGAAAACTATGTAAGTCATAAAAAATATAAATTATTAATTATTAATGAATTGGAAAAATGAATATGAGAAATCTTTTCTTAAATTTTTATTCGAATTTTAATCAACTTAATTTTTTCGATTAAATTTTTAAAATATTAATCGATTAATTAATTGTTTATTATTATTGCCACAGTGTTAAGCATTGTGAGAGTGATGTATGTATTTGCACCAGTCGTTTCCAAAAGAGGGTGTGTATTTGTACCAGTGTAATCTACACGTGGGTTTGTATGTGTACCAGGGTAATCTACAACAGGGTGTGTATTTGTACCAGGGTAATCTACAACAGGGTGTGTATTTGTACCACTGTAATCTGCAACAGGGTGTGTATTTGTACCAGAGTAATCTACAACAGGGTGTGTATTTGTACCAGTGTAATCTATACGAGGGTGTGTATTTGTACCAGTTGAGTCTACAAGATGGTGTGTATTTTTACCAGTGTAATCTACACGAGGGTGTTTATTTGTACCAGTGTAATCTACAACAGGGTGTGTATTTGTACCAGTGTAATCTACAACAGGGTGTGTATTTGTACCACTGTAATCTACAACAGGGTGTGTATTTGTACCAGAGTAATCTACAACAGGGTGTGTATTTGTACCAGTGTAATCTATACGAGGGTGTGTATTTGTACCAGTTAAATCTACAAGATGGTGTGTATTTTTACCAGTGTAATCTACAACAGTGTGTGTATTTATACCAGTATAATCTACAACAGGGTGTGTACTTGTACCAGTGTAATTTATAACAGGGTGTGTACTTGTACCAGTGTAATCTACAACAGGGTGTGTATTTGTACCAGACTCATTGTTATCCAAAACGGTATTTATAACAGTGTTAACCACCACAACAAAGTGTTATTTTTACCAGTATTATCCTAATCACCACCGAGTTAGTTCCAGACGCGAAATCGTCCTTGACCTTGTATTAGCAACATATCAGCAACTCATAACAACTCAAGTGACATAAAAGTCTTGCGGCGCCATTGAAAATGTTAAACAAGTTAGTCGGTTGTTTGTTTTTTTAAATATGAACCGATCAAACACTCTGATAACATTCTGATAATATTATTATTATGGTATAAGTATCAACATCACGTTGTCACAAGCCATTCTTGTCTGTGTATCCTCCGCTGGCTACCAAGGGACATACACACTTACACACTACACAGAGACATCAAAAGTCCAATGACTGCCTCCTACACCCAAAACAACAACACCAGAGATACCCTCTAACGCCTCAATCACCTTCTAACAATGACATACATTTCTCTCCCACGTTAACACACTAATTTAACCGACGGTCAATCCAAAACGGAATCTCAATACCACCCCCCCCAACCACCAGAGACCAAACCTCGATCGGCTCACAACAAGCTAAAGACGAAAAAATGGGTCATCCGTGAAATGGTGATATCAGATTTTTTTTATTTAAAGAAAAGGTTCACGGTGTTCTAGTGGTATGTGCGGCTCACAGTGGTCGAGTGATATGTATTGGTCACGGTGGTCGAGTGGTATGTGCGGGTCACGGTGGTCGAGTGGTACGTGCGGGTCGCGGTATTCGATCTTCTGCTTAAATAAGTCATAAGACACTTTATGATAGAATCAGTGGCGTCGCTAGGGGGGTGCGGAGGGGTGGGCCGCCCCGGGTGACACCATCAGGGGGTTTACACCAGACAGTAAAATTCTATATATTCCCGTTATTTGGCACTGGAAAACTCGGAGGCGTTCTATGGGTTAAATCATGATGGGGTGACACCAGGAGCTACCGCCCCGGGTGACACCATGAGGCAACGCCCCGGGTGACACCAACCCTAGTGACGCCTGTGGATAGAATAAGACCATAGCGCGCTCCTCTAAGCTTGTAATTTTCAAGAAAAATACGAGGTAATTTTTATGATTGATTCTGGGCATGTGGCCTGCTAGTTGGTTGGATAAATGCTAATTTTAATAGCTTTCAAAGAATCTAATCGAAAACTGAAAATAGTGAGCTTACTTTTTATTGAGCATTGAATCTACATTTTCTGACACCGTTGAAATAGATATATTGGGAGCTAAGGAAAAATCGACATTGTTTTTAAAACGTAGATTAAACATAAATTTAAAGCTTCCTAGATCTTAAATTTGATACTGGTTATACGTTTAAAAATTTCAACATGTTACCCATTTCGTAACGACCAAATTACAGCCATTCATACAGCCTTTTTCTGTTGTGTCCACACGTCTCATGCTTCAGTGAACGAACAACCATAAAACGTTTTGATGTTGTTATGTCTTCCTCATGTCCACATACCAGTGGTTCCCAAAGTGGTCCGTACGGACCCCGGGGATCCCTGGTACCGTTCAGGGGGCTCATGGAAAATTTAAAGTGATTTGGGGGTCCGCAGGCAAGTTTTGACTATAAAAAAGGGTTCATGGGTCGAAAAAGTTTGACTGATATAGACCATTATCTAATAAATATCATAATTTTTTAAAGCTAAAATTGTTTTTTTTTTTAAACCTTGTCATTTCAAATTTGTGTTACGAATTTGTTCATTTTTAACTTTTTAGAAAACATTTTGCATACATTTTACATCGCACTTATTTATAGCCAAACTGGCAACAGTGAGTGCACGTTTCAATCCATCAGTTTTTGATATGAGACAGCACAAAAGATTTTCCACCTGCTTATCTTAAGATCTCTTTTCGAATATGCGCATGATATAGATTGGTGGGTGGAGGATGTGGGGCTTTGTTCTTGAATTCAACACTTAATCATTCTTATTTAGTATGGATGGATGCAAGAGATGCCCTTTTGTTTAAAGCACGTAATTTCTGGAACGATTCGCAGCAAACGATCACATTTTTAAAAAAGAGGATTTGACAGAGAAATCTTAATGGGGAATAAAACTCCTACTGTACTTGAGATCATAGACGAAATAATTATTCGTTATTTTTGAACATGAAGAAATTGTTGCTCGAGGTTGGAAAAAGTTATAGAAACTGTCCTTCATGATCACGTAGGAAGGCGGTTTCATCGAAAAGTTTGATGGCTTTTTTTTCGGGCGTCTTTTTCAGAATTTCTTATAGTATGTTCAATGAGAATATTTTTTTAGCTAAGTCATGTCTTATCTGTGTCATCTCATACAATTTGACATAATTAAAACATTGTCAAGAAGATTGGTATTGAACTTTTACGAATTAATGAATGTTGTTTATTAAAAAATATAAAATTTTAAGTTTTGTTTAACGAATGTATATAATTAACTTTCATTTTTTAAAAGAGAATTGCGAGTCTTTTTTTTTTTTTTTT
>MUZC01000438.1:149056-171936 GCA_002072015.1 Radix auricularia | reverse complement strand
TTTTTTTTTTTTTTTGCTTATCAATCACTAACTTTAGAATAAAGAATATAAAAAAGACGGGAATAAATATTATATTGTATAAAAAATAACAAGTGCTTCAGTTTAACAAACAAAGAACAACTTAAAGTATACGTTATATAAATGTATTTATTTATTATAAAAAAAACCTACTGTTTTAGTGATATTTTTAGATATTAAAAATATAATTGTTATTAGAGGGGAAAAATCAGACAAATAAAGTGGTACACCATGAAAAAATTAATGCTTTAATATAGGGCTGCGGAAATTTACTATTAATTTCTCGATTAATCATTTAAAAGTTTAATTAAATGATCTACCCACCACAAGTCAAAAAGTAAAACAAAAATAATTTTAAAAAAACATAGCGGCCGATAAATAATTACAAATTTCCAGAAATTTACATGAACATTTTGGTTTTAAATGAATGACTTACGGGAATGTTTAAAATTTTGATAAAGTTTCCCTAACATTGTTCTAACAATACGCCTACTTATCGAAATTAATGAAAAGCGCAACAAGCGAAAGGCAGTAATGAAGTCTGACTCAGAGACATAAAATAACGACAGCGCTTCCGAACACTTGGAAACTTCAATGGACTTTAATGGACACCAATATCTGATATAATTCCTTGCCAAGACCGCTTTATGCAAACCATTTACCTAAGTTCCATGTGAATGATTGTTCAGCTCGGTTGTTAAAGTTGTGTCTTACACCCGTTCATCACCAGAACCAAATAATGTCAACACACTTGTCTTTTTGCGTTGTTGGTTAAAAGATGACATATAAAGGAGACATCCCAGTGTTATTTACAGATTTGGGACAAGAACATTTTATCAGAGTTAGTTTGACATCATAAATATTTTTTGTGTGGCTTAATTCGAAATTAAAGATGAATTAATAGTTAATCTTTCAAAGGTTGACAATTTTAAATTCACATTAATCGTTAACAACCCTACTTTAAACATACAAAATATTTGTGAATTTGTACATTTATTAAAGGTCATTTATTGTAAGCACACATTGTATAAAATAGTATATTTGTATTACAAATTAAGCTGTTATTGAAACTGAAAAAAGGTTTTGAAAAGAAATTAACGGCTATGAAACGTAAACCAAATGTTTAATAAGTGATGACAATGGGAAATATAAATAAAATGTAACAAAAACATAAAAGGTTAATGTGATTTAAATCATCAAATTACTCAAGCAGTGGTTCCTATCTTGGGTTTTATCGAACCTCAGGGTTTCTTTGAGTCTCAAGATTTTCGTTGAGTACAGGAGTTCAGTGAGTCTCCAGGGTTTCGGTGCGTCTCTACTGGTTCGTGCGTCTCCGGAGTTCCATTTAGTCTCTAAAGGGTTCAGTGAGACTTTAGAGATTCGGTGAGTTTCTAGTGGCTTGGTGAGTCTCCAGGATTTCATTGAGTCTCCAGGGTTTTGGTGAGTCTCCAGGGTTTTGGTGAGTCTCTAGGGGTTCGGTGAGTCACCAGGGCTTCAGCGAGTTTCCAGGAAATGGGCGGAGGTTAAGAAATTTAACAACCCGTAAAAACAAAGTTTTTGACTATAAATCCAATAAGATATGAGACAAAAGTATTGATTATGTTCAATATAAAACGCAACGCACTACAAACATTCTCAGAATAAACTGACTTAACTCTCCTTGGTGTAAAACACGAGGATGTGGTCATTGATGGTTGGAGTGAACTCCAATGACAAGTGGGGGTCAACATTAGCAGGCGCTACATAGAGATGTATTGAGATAAACGAAAACGCCACTAATTTAATTACGGTACATTTGATCGATCTGAAATTTAGATACAATGCATTGTTTGGTGACACAAGACAATGTGCAAATTTAAAGCTCAATAGGATCATGGGAAATGGGTGATTTTTGTTTTTCCGCCCGCCCACGACAAGAGGGTAGAGTTATTGTAAGGGATTAAAAAAATTGCTTTGATAAAAAATCAAATTTTATTCTGACCTATTAAGAAGAATCATTTGGCGAATGTGAATATGAAAATTTGGTGGTGGTGGTGGGGGCGTCCTAGGTACAACCAACAGGGTTAAGAACTGCAGTTCTAAAATATAAAAAAAAATGTGAAAAGTTTGGTCATTGGATTGGGGTCAATTGAGATCCCTGCCACAACCGCAGTAATTCATGTTGTTTGAGTCCACACCGCCGTGCACGTGACGCCCAAGCAACCAATCACCGTTGAAGCCCAGGATATAAACGGGCGCGCCGCTGCTGCCGGGGCACGTACTGTTCGTGTACGTGTACTTGGTCCACACAACCCCCCACACCTCCGTCCTAGACGTCCACTCTCCAAGAGAGATGTGCTTGCAACGCCCGTGGGGGTGGGAAACGAGGAACGTAAACTTGATATCTCCTCTCCCGCTCGCGTATTTGTTGTCCAGGATCCCCCAGAGGACACGCCAGCGACCCCAGATAGAGTCCAGTTTGTGGAGAAGGTCCATGTCGCAGGTCACAAGTTCCATCATGCACCTGTCTTCTTTCACTTTTGCCTCTTCAACTACCCACCCGTCTGCGGCGGAAACCATATTTTTTTTGCTCGCAATGTCCTCATCGTCAAAGAAGAAGTCGCACGTCACGTGCTCAGCCTCAAGGTCGTCAAAAACCACGTGGGTTGCCGTGAACATCCCTATCTCCCCCCACTCCTCGCTGGGCGCCCCGGACTCCTTGCAGCCACGACATCTGCACCTCCCTCTGCTGGACTCCGCGTTGTACTTGAGCACGTAGCACACTATTCCCGTGCCGCACCTGAGCGAGGTGCTTCCTCTAATGTTCGAGAACGTATACGGCTCTCTGGTGTCAGGAAAAAAATCGGGACGTTCCGGGCTGGTGAATCTGACTCCGATCCTGGCCGTCAGGTCAGCCGTAGCTTTGATGAACTCGAACAGCTGTTCATCCTGGTGCTCTTTCGGCAGATGTTCTATGGTGAATTTTTTTACTGGTATAAATTTAGCGTGGTCAGGATTTTTTTTACAACTTGTGTAACTTTTGTGTAGATCTGCTTCGCCTCTTGGCGCTATCTGCATCTCCTGTGTACCTGTGAATGATGATGCAATTTTATTTGAATAACATCAGGTGCAAGCGATGACGTGTGTGCAAATGAGAACTCGATTTCTAACACGTTTTGTTGCCCACCCCGCCCTTGCCCCTCTCCCAGAACGACCCTTTGTGGCCTTGATGTTCATTTTATTTAGTATACACCGTTAGTACAAATATACGCCACTATATTATTCCTGATATGTATTTAGTAGTAAATGAAAGTAAATACTTTGAAATATATCCCACAAAAAGTGTTAATGTCTATCAATGTATTTTTCATTCAGATAAATCTTTCTATAACATACACACGGAGAAAATGTGCGTTTGTATTACATACATTTCTACACGTGCTATAGATGTTAATTGAACCAATGAAATGTAGGATAGTTTGCTTTATGCATATTCCTTAAAGAAAAGCTAATGTTAGTAAAGGATTAAAAATTTAGAATATTACAAGCAGTTACTGGAAAATGGGTATTAACTTCACTTTTAACTAAATACACTTTTGAATTTCAAGAAATTTCAATGAGAAAAATATTTTTAATTTAAACAAAATAATATTAAAAGCAATAAATAAATAAATTATCTGTTGACAAGGTAGATCTAGGACTTCTAAATCAATTAAGCTTTCACAACTTTAATTATAACGACATTATTATTGGATAAAAAAGTTTTTGCTTTTAATTTTTTTTTTACATGTACAAAGAATCCTTAGATCTAGAATCTACACTTTTCAAAAAATTTATGTACAATTTCCTTCTCATCATGGAAACAATTTTTTTCATATTTATTTACAACTTTATAATACTTAAGTTATTAATTTTCATGCATTTTAAATATGCTTTATTCCAATGTATGTCAAGATTTTCGATTATAGAAAATTTAATAGTAATAATGCGGTAATTTTTTTATAAAAAAAAATATTTTTTTTTAAAAAAAAGGAGCTAATAGTTCTTCTTTACCGTATATATTCATCATCTTCCGTAAATGTATTTCTCATGTATCTTAAGAAGATACCTGAAAAAGAATGAAATAACGCACGTAGTTTTAAGCTACAAACATATTAATAAAGTTAAACGTTCTATTTACTGGTAACATTGTAAAGTTATATTTAAAATACGCTTAATAATTTGTTTACTGGCATATATCCTTTCGTAAACCTATTTATTGACCTTACCCTCTGATGTTTTCCCCATTTTGGTTTGTTGTACCCTTAAGGTTTTAGGTTTTTCCATTTAAAGGAATATAATGTGTAGATCTATATCAGTTTTAAGTAAATGTTTAGGCGAACACAGTTCTTCTCCTAACACAATCAACCCTGCGCCCTCTTCCACACACACAGAGAAACGAAAAGTGACAAACGGGGCGGGGGATTTTATATGAATTGGAAATAATTTATAGAAAAAAAGGGGGGGGGCAAGGAAAAATTTAAAAAAAAAAAAAACCCATCTACTTCGTTTTTTTTGTTTTAAATAAAATAAATATTTAAGTCGGAGTAAATGTTTAACTTTCATAAAAAATTTACACTCAAACATATTTATTCTAAACTCAGTATCTCTTTTATACGCAGTAGACAGTAGATGCATATGATATTAAATTGTACATTTGTACAAAATAATAATTAAAATTACATTCTAAACAAACAAACAAAAAAAAACAAAAAAAAAACTTCTATAAAATTTCAATTAAGAATGGGATAGTTTTAAAAAGGGCATTTTTAAAAGTAACGCACCGTAAATATAATCACCTGATCTGCAGAAACCAAAATTTGCTACAATTTTATGTGTAATATCTCTTAAAGTCAACTTTTAAGGCAGGAAAACAGTCCTTATCTACACGTCTCAGGCACTTGGGTGATAATTTAGGCGTTGCTAAGATAACATGGAGGGCAAATAGTTACATTGTAAAAGTGCACTTCAAAAAATTTTTTTTTTTAAATCGGGAATTCCGTTCTTGATTTTTATCTTTGGTCGTATTTTAGGGAATTACCAAACGTAGAGTTTCCTTAAAAATGTGACATTAAGAAAAAAAAATTTAACGTTTAAAATTGATCATTTGATTTGTGTAAAGTAGATCTAATACTTTTTTGAAAATGAATCTTAAGATTTACAAAATTTCGACAAAGACTTCAGATTTGTATTTGATAATTGGAATTGATAAAAGTAACCTCCAACATAGCATCATTTTAATACTGTAAAATACTAATTAAATCACACTTTAACTATTATAATATTTTACAAAACAAATTAGGAGATATTTGATGGCCTATTATCGAAATATTTAAATTAATTGGTCGTTAAACGGATTAAAAAGGGACAAGTAGTCAAGAGATATGTTATTTAGGTATGTTAATATTGTTTTTTTTTCTGCAGGTTAAGGGATGAAGAATTCTATTCATATGTAAATGTCAACATATGCTCAAAGATAGATAGATAGATAGATAGATAGATGGATAGATAGATAGATAGATAGATGATAGATAGATAGATAGATAGATAGACAGACAGATAGATAGATAGACAGATAGATAGATAGATAGATAGATAGATAGATAGATAGATAGATAGATAGATAGATAGATAGATAGATAGATAAATAGATAGATAGATAGATAGATTAGATAGATAGATAGATAGATAGATAGATAGATAGATGGATGGATGGATGGATGGATGGATGGATGGATGGATGGATGGATGGATGGATGGATGGATGGATGGATAGATAGATAGATAGACAACCGACTGCAATACAGGACTGTGTTTAAGACAATAAATAAATCCCATTAAAAGGTTAACGTACATATTTTTGTGCATGCTTGCGTGAGATACCATAATTAAAGGAGTTTAAATTTAGCCCTCGAATTCTCATTACCAGAAGAAGAAAAATGACTTAAACACCGAATTAGAGAAATGTGGAGCTAGATGAAAAAAAAATTCAATAAAGAGAGGTATAAAAATGATTTTAACAACAAAGTTTTTAGCCTAAAAGTGGACCTAAAATAAGAAAATAAATTAAAACTTTTAAGTTCACGTATAGTTTAGATTTAATTTGACTAAAATCGAGGGGAGGGCGCTTATGAGGTTTTACATATGCAGGTCACTCATTATTTCACTTGTAGATTTCTCCTTTGCTTCTAAATTATAATTTTTTTTTTTTTTTTTTACCAAACACCTGTCTTTGTGTTGTATTTCTAAATTAGAATGTGATTTTGAATAACCCGCCCCCAAGTTTTAGTCATATGAAATCATATTACTTGAACCTATAAGTTTTAGCTTAGTTTCTTCATTTTTTTTTTACCTCTATTTATTTTTATACCAAACACCTCATAAGCGCGCACCAAAGTTTTAATACCACGGGGATGTGTTCACGGGGTGAACTAAGTTGGCACGTGAATGTCAACAACAGCAGACAGACACAATTAAATCTATATTGAGATAAACTTTTTTTAAAAAATGCATTCATGTAATAACAATACATTCGATCGATCTGAAATTTTGATACAATGCATTGTTATCCAAGATCTATCTGTGGTAAAATCTTGATACCTCCAGGATCATTAAAATTGGTTTAATTTTACGTTGGAAAATTAGAAATTTTGCAGACAAAAAAAATCGGAACGCAAGCAAGTTAATAAAAACGTGGTAAGAGTGATCTTGCCCGATTAACTCTCGAGAAAATTCAAAATTGACAAGAGAAACAACATTAGTTAAACCTTTAAACGTCGAAACACTAGAGAATAGAAAAACATAGTGTAAACTAATAATAATAAATGAAGCTATTATTTTTAACTTGGAAATTCAACACAAAGAAAATATAATACAACCCTTAACTTGGGACATGGATAAAAACGCTATACTTATTCCGTATGCAAGAACAAATACGTACAAATTCTCGTACCTATTGTCTGGAAATCAGACATGTAATGGGTTGGCCGATTTAACAAGGAAAACAAACAATCTATCAACATTAAAATATTAATAAAAATATATGACTAGAATTAATAATGGATAAGGGTAGGACGCAATAATCTTCTGCATAAGAGGAGCGTCTGTAATAGATGAGTTCGGTTAAGAAAATATGAACTCTCGTGGATAAAGTGAGTGGCTTTTGTATTAAAGATACAGGGAAGGCAAAACATTGCCATTTTAAGTTCTCAATTGTTTTAGATGTACTGTGAAAGTAATATACTATTACAGCGTTTAAGACTTAATTCGACTTTTTGTTTCCAAATCTATTAAAATATATGCCCCCTGTTTCGACAGTCGGAGTCATTTATTAGCGATTACTTTTTTTGTTATCTTGTTGTACCGGAAGCAACAAAACAAGCCCCGAAACCGAACCCCCGGGGTAAGCGAAGAAAAGGCCGTCCAATAATCACTTGGCGCCGATGAATTTGAGGCAGACATTCAGAAGAATTGGCCATGACTGGAAGATCTTGGAGTGGCTGTCCTAAAGTCAAGACATGAATCCTTACCAGTTCTCAAAAATTCGTACAACTCGCCACCCAAACCTAACAACATGTGTAGACGCATATGACAAGATGGTGTAAAAGTTACTTTATGAACGATTTTTTTGGCTTGAGCTTAAATTCTATTGGGGAAAAAAAAACGAACTTTTAATAAATTAAAAAAAAAATGTCATTATTTTTTTAAAAAAAATATAACAAAAATTAACTTCTTTTGTGTGCGTTAAAGATTTATACCTTTTATTAATAAAAAAAATTAATTAATTAATATTCTGTTAGATTTTAAAGAGTATGAATGAGGTAAATTGAAAAGCGATATAAATATTCGTTCCGTAACCTTGCTGGTATGTCGATTTGCTCGTATGTCAAATCAATTATTTTCTCCCCATTGAAATTAATTTAGATGACATTAATCCGTTCCAGCCCCAAAAAATGCTATCTCTAATTGATTTTGTTACAAGTTTTTAAATACGAAAAATGTATTTATAAGCAACACATATCGTATAAAAACATGATAAAAGAGAGTGTAACGAAAAAAAAAAGTTGGTTTTATAAAGTGTACATACATATTTGTAGTTTGGTCACTTAAATTAACTTACACACAACTTAAACGCTACTGTATGCTTAATTTAAGTCACTGCTTTTCTCTTAACTGGTCTTTGCCTTTTTCGCCGGATTAAAAAAAAAGAAAACTGTCCAAAGTTGTCTCTTCCTCCCTTTCAAGATGCTGTGGAAAAGAGTTAGGCAAATATCATTAAAGAGCTGCGATACACGACCAGTTGCAACTTTTTCGGGGTGTCTCTTTTCCACGAACTGTGAAACTCTTTCCCACATTCCCAAGATCTCTCCCACATTCCCAAGATCTCTCCCACATTCCCCAAGATGTCTCCCATATTCCCAAGATCTCTCCCTTATTCCTCAAGATCTCTCCCACATTCCCCAAGATCTCTCCCACATTCCCAAGATCTCTCCCACATTTCCGAGATCTCTCTCACATTCCCAAATTCTCTCCCCCATTCCCAAGATCTCTCCCACTTTCCCAAGATCTCTCCCACATTCCCAAGATCTCTCCCACATTCCCAAGATCTCTCTCACATTCCCAAGATCTCTCCCACATTCCCAAGATCTCTCCCACATTTCCAAGATCCCTCCCACATTCCCAAGATCTCTCCCACATTCCCAAGTTCTCTTCCACATTCCCAAGATCTATTTTATCTCACTTATAGAGATAATCTCCCCCACCTCTCGTTCCTCTTCGCAGCTGGCCGAAGCTCGTTTCTCAAATGTCACTCGTATTTCAAAAGAAAACTTTGCTCTCTTGACAGCTTATATCTCATATAACTCGTATGTTAGTGTTAGGGCAATCGTATCTCGAGGTACCACATCTATACTAATAAAAAGCTAAGCCCTCACTGTCTGACTGACTGAAACTTCCCGTCTAATGACAAGCATGAAACTTTTGGAAGTTGTTGAATACAAATTCACAACGAAATTGGCGAAAATGAATTTTAAAATTCCCACTCATGGAGGGAGGGGGCTGAGGGCTCAAATGTAGTTTTTTCCTAGTATGAGCTACATGAAAACTGACTCATCACTAATTCTCAAATTTCTCGTGTAGGTTGGAGCATGAAAGTTTGGAAAGTTGTGGAGTACCATACAGCGATGTTGATAGGTGAAAAATAATTATCACTCACTGTGGGGCCGGGTGTCCAAATGTAGTTTTTTTTCTTCCCTCATATAAGCTATATAAAACAGATTCATCTCACAATCTCCAACGTCCCGTGAAGGTAGAAGCATGAAACTTTGGGAACATGCTGAGAAAACTCCCACAATGATAACAGCCGTTGACAATATTTAAAGTAACAATCACTGAGGGTCAGGACCCAAATCTCTTATTTTTTCACCTTTTATGAACTAAGTAAAATTTATTTAAGCCTTAGATTTTAAATGAATTTTGAGAAAACTTGGAATATAAAAACTTGAAAAATACAAAAGGCACTAAAATTATATTTTTCTTTTTTTTGGAGCCGAGGGCCCCTAATATCTTTTTCGTAAATATTTAATTTTAACCATTCGATTTTACTCATTTTTTTATAAACATATTTACAAACAAATATATCCATCATGATCCAGATTGAATAACCTGTTGATTTGAACTTGACATCTTACATCGATAGGGCACCCGTGCCCCTTATTTTATTTTTAAAAAAGGTGTATCAATAGTATTTGATTGAGAATAATATAAATACATACACACATATAAATAATTCCTATCTAGTTAAACAAGGAAGTTTTAAAATGATTTTCACAGTTTGTTGACTTTGCCCATTGTAACTGGTGATCGTCGTCCTATTTGTGAGGTCATGCTTGAAGTATTATTGTTAGAGTTCTTAGAAGCATCCCTGAACCATGCCGAAATTCTTCTACGCTTGCTTGTGCCCACCTGAT
This sequence comes from Radix auricularia, assembly GCA_002072015.1. Taxonomy (NCBI): domain Eukaryota; kingdom Metazoa; phylum Mollusca; class Gastropoda; family Lymnaeidae; genus Radix; species Radix auricularia. The sequence goes on along the minus strand of MUZC01000438.1, from coordinate 161,932 downwards.
TGCAGTAATGTCAACTTTGATTCAAATAACCTTATTCTGATGTTTAAGTGCCCTTTTTAAAATAACATTTTCACAATTTGCTTACTCTTGGTTAAACTGGATTCAGAACTGTGTAGCTGACCTTTGCTTAAGCCAACTTTATCACTTTGTATTATAGCTTACCGCTGGTTTAGCTTTAACGATGTATCTAACAGGGCATGTACTTATGAATGTACATTCTCTTTTGGGTCAAGCCGTTAGGCTCTTAGGACCCGGTTCAATCTATTGCAAGCGAGCCTCAACAAGCGGGCATCGCCATAGAGGTAGTCCTCTGCAGGTATAGCAACATCATCCTCCAAAACCCCGTCCAGCTCGGGGAAACACTCGAGTGCATGGGCCACCGTCTACTCGGGGCAGCCACGCAAACGACAGGTTAGTTCCCTTCTGTGGTCAAACTTATACAGGTAGCTTCGTATTGGACAATGATCAGTCCTCAGCCGTGTTATGAGCGTCTGATTACTACGTTCAAGTTTCCACCAGGGGTCGCTCTTACTCGGCCGCGGCAATCTCTGGTATACCTTCCTGGCTGTATTCCCATTTGCCCAGCCCTCAAGCCACTTCTCACGGAAATTGTCTTTTAGCCACGACTTGACCCCCAGTTGGGTCAAGGGCTTTTCGGGTTGGGACTGGGCTGCGCCTGCCTTCGCCAGTGTGTCGACCCTGTCTGATTGTGTCGTACCACAGTGTCCGGCGACATACTGTAGGACTACTCTGTCGCCACGTGCCAGGGCATGGACTAACTTTATCACTCTGTATTTACATTAGGTGTAGCTAACTGTATCCCTATGTAGTTTTCCTAGGTTATATGAACTTCATCATAATGTTATTTACCGTAGTTAGAACTTGGAAGTGATCACATTGTATTTGATTATACTGTAGTTACAATTAGGCTCAATATTTCAAAGACAGTTATGCATTAAAAAAAAAATCACGGTTAAGTACATGATAAAATTGTGCGTCGTTTTCATCCAAAATGACAGCAATTTTACTGTCATGATTTGTCACGCGAAGGGTTATTCTCTCACCCAGATCGATGGTCAAAGCGTATTCACCAAATTGCCCAGTGTCCAATCAATCATAAATTTTATCAAAAACTAAACTTTTTCGTTGTTATGTAAATTCTTTCCTGATGTCTTTTCAAGTCATTCTACTCCATCACGTTTTTTTTTTTCTGGAAACTTTTCATAGGGTACATAACACTTACACGGCGCTTAAAGCCAATCGGAATCTCAGTCCCCAGTCCTTATACTCCTACATCTACACCTAAAAAAAAATTAAAACAATAAAATAGCGGCCCCATGGATTAATATACTCGCCAACACAAGAGACGTCTGAAATAGTCATTTATTAAAATTTTCATTCTGACTTAGGCGGTAGAGTGTTTGCAACGCCCGCGGTTTTCCAGATATAGACATACAAACCAACATCATCGAAAAGTAAAAACGGATTACATGAATCTTTCTTTGTGAAGATTCTCTAAGAGTATTAAACGAAGACAGATTTTAATACTTTATGTTACCTCTCGTTCGTGGATAAATTATTTTCTTTAAAAAAAAATAAAAAGAAGTGTAACAACTTAAATACAATCACCTCCAATATATAGATCGGCCTCGTCGGCAATCTGCTCACACATAGGCACAACCAGGCCCAGAAACCCTTTGGATGACCAGAGTGGTCCTCGTCGACTCGACGGACAAACACACCATATAGATCAGGAATACTTTTCTACAGCTTTTTTCTTGTATGGTTGCACTGTGGTGCAATGATCCCCAACTGTGTTTTTAAAAATTGCCAGTTTTACTGTTTTCTCTGCAATAGTGAACTCCGCCGTTGCAAACGTTGCCATTGTAAACTCTGCTATTGTAAACTCTGCTATTGTAAACTCTTCCATTGTAAACTCTGCTATTGTAAACTCTGCCATTGTAAACTCTGCTATTGTAAACTCTGTTATTGAAAAATCTGCTATTGTAAATTCTGCTATTGTAACCTCTTCCATTGCAAACTCTGCTATTGTAAACTCTGATATTGTAAACTCTGCTATTGTTAACTCTTCTATTGTAAACTCTGCTATTGTAAACTCTGCTATTATAAACTCTGCTATTGTAAACTCTGCTATTATAAACTCTGCTATTGTAAACTCTGCTATTGTAAACTCTGCTATTGTAGACTCTGCTATTTTTAAACTTTGCTATTTTTAACTCTTCTTTTGTAAACTCTGCTATCGTAAACTCTTCTATTGTAAACTCTGCTATTGTAAACTCTGCTATTGTAAACTCTGCTATTGTAAACTCTACTAATGTAAACTATGCTATTGTAAACTCTTCTATTGTAAACTCTGCTATTGTAATCTCTGCCATTGTAAACTCTACTATTGTAAACTCTGCTGTTGTAAACTTTGCTGTTGTAAACTCTGCAATAGTAATCTTTTTAATTGTTAACTCTACTATTGTAAACTCTATTATTATCAAATAGATTTTGATATTAGGGGAGCTGTCATGGAGGTCAGAGGGCCTCTTGCTTGTTTTAGATTCTCTTACATAGCCTTCGTATCGTATCTATCAGCAGATGACTGACTGTATGCTGGAACTTAGATTGGGCTTAAGAGAATGTAGAGTTTCTTGGCAAGGCGTGTCTTATAAACTAAAAGAGCCTTTCTTTTTCAACAGTGGCATGCTGCTTTTGCTCCCAGTGAGCCTCCAACCAATCTGAACTTTTACGTTCTCTCTTGCCTAATTGCGCAATAGCTGAGCCTTACATGGTGTCTTGCAGATGTGACCATTTCAACTCAATATTGTCTACTGGCGGAATTTTTACAAAAGCTTTTTGTAGTCTCTGGGTGTAATCTGCTGTTCTTTCTTGATTCTTGGTGAAGCAGATGCCTATGCGTGGTTTGCCCTTGTTTTTGTTGTGGTACCATTTCTTTGGCTGTGACCTTACTTTGCTAGCCACTAAGGAATGATCTGTGTCGCAGTCTGCACTGTGGTAGCTGCGTGTGATAAGGACATTGGCCAGTTGTGTGCGTCTTGTGATTATAGGATCTAATTGGTGCCAGTGTTTAGAGCGGGGATGCCTCAATGACACATGGAGGATTGCTTTGAAGTTGAATAGGTATTTCCTACACATAGTCCATGTAAGCAGTATACCTCTAATGATCTCTGCCGATTTTCATTTAGCCTGCCTCTTCCATAAAGAACCAAGACAATCGGCCAGGACTTGTGATCACTTCCAACTCTTGCATTAAAGTCACCAACGTTTATTGCTTTGTTGATGGGTATGCCTGATAGTGATTGATTAAGATCGTCATAAAACTGGTCTTTTGCTTCTGATCTCGAGGATAGGGTTGGAGCTATAGCACTGATGATGTTGGCTAATCCTGATGATGTTGATAGACGTATGGTTAGAATTCTTTTAGTGCCCTTTGTTGGAGGTTATGTAGCGGAGCAGAGTCAATTTTTATAGCAACGCCAACCCCATGTTGCCTTGGTGTATCCATTGTTCCACCCTGTCAAAAGAAAGTGTAGTTGCGTTCTTTTATGGAACCACTTTCTGGGAGATTGGTTTCCTGGAAGCAGGCAATGTCAATATTTAGTCTGCCAAGCTCTTCGTCGATGATGGCTTTCTTCCAGGCATCATTGATAGGCTGCTTAACGGAAGTAATGCCTGAACACAGTCCTAACGTTCCAGCTTGCTAGTCGAAGAGCTGGATTCTTCTTATCTTTTGTTGTTATTTTTTTTTAATTTCTAGGTACAGGTTTACTGGTTGAGATGTTCCTCTGAGCTCCACGCAACCAGTGAAGCGGGTAGGACATGGCGGGATAGCACCTTATTGGCTGGGGGTTGCCCAGCTTGAGGCGGGTGGTAGCACTCCATTGAGACATGGTGATCTCTCCCACCGTCAGAAGCAAACCCCTGGCACCTAGCTATACGCCAATTGGCTATTGCTTATAAACAGTAAATAGCCGCTTCCCATGTTGTCTTTACACCTTGCGGCTTAGCTGGAGTGTCTTCTCTATAAATATACGTAGAGCCTTATAACCGGACCAAACTTACAAATTTTGATCAAAATTTGTTAATGGGAACCACCTATAAGAATGTTGTATCATGTATTATTTAGAGGCAATTTAAAAAAAAAATTGAACATTCCTCTCTCTAAAAGTATGTCCGATGTAGCGTAAGGAATTTGGAGTTCATGCCAAATATATAACAATGCTTAAAAAATTTACAAGACTATACCATGTCGTATAGCAGAAAAAATTTCGGATGATGGTAAATTACAAGTAAAGTTATCTTGTACTCCTCCTTCAATTTTGAGCACAATTCGGAACAATTAGTAAACTCATTATTGATGTTTGTTTTCAATTTAAATGTGCAATAAAACAATATCGAATTTATTTCTAATAGGTCTACTGTGTTCAAATTGATGTTAAAACTTCAATTTTATTGACACTTGTACAGAGGAAATAAATTTCTCTAAAGAAAGTTAACTAAAACTTATGTCATTAAAATCCATTCTGAAATTGATGTATAATTTTTTTGACTTTCAAAAACAAATTAAAGTTTATTGGAGTAACTGTAAATGCTAAATCCAATTCTGTTATCAGTTTTTTCTTTATTACCGGTATTGATATCTAGAAATGTTAAAAAACACTAAGTACAACACGCTGACAACACAAACTGGCGTTCACATGATAAAACAGTACAAGAGTTTCAAAGAGTGGTGTTTTAATAACATCTCCTAGCGCTATTGATAACATTAAAAAATACTCTAGCATAAGCAGAGGGCCGGAACTATATTATTATATGTTCTTCTCATACAAGCAGCAACTATCTGAACTCGTTTTTTGTTAGATAATTTAGACTAGTGCTATCTCGTTGATGTGATGAGCCAAGACATCTAATTAGATAAGCTTGACTCGTCATAGATAAGATGTATGACATCAGATAACCCGGGAATGTGAGAGTTTTCTATGTATGGGTGGTATGATTTAGTTTTTTGGTTGTTGTTTTTAGCGCATTTTCGAGAAGTCGAAATGCGCTATTGTATCCGTTTCGTCCGTCTGTCCGTCTGTCATCACCCTAGATCTCAGCATCCATAAGTCCTAGACCCATGATGTATATATGTTTTTTTTTATGTCCTGACCTGCCATTTGTAAATCAACACTCATTTACTCGATCCGACCTCTTGACGTGGCAGTAGAGCTCCTGGAAGTATGAAAGTCCTAGACCCATGATGTATATCACAAGAGTTCCTACCACCTCCAACACACAAGAATTCCTACCACCACCAACATACAAGAGTTCCTACAACCGCCAACAAACAAGAGTTCCTACCAACACACAAGAGTTCCTAAAAATTCATAAAAATATGTCTAAAATCTTAACACAATTACTGATAACTACATAATGCTGATATCTAACAAAAGTACTGATACATAATACGAAAATGCGCTAACACGTCCTGAGTCCAAAAAGGGACCAGGCTTAACATGATTTTTTTGTTTTTGTTTGTATTGTTTGCTTATGCTGTATTAACGCCATCGATTGACTGGACATCTTATTTTATCGAAAGCGATCCTCCATAGGGTTAGTGACAGAGTTTATTATGTTTTCATGTTTTCGTTGTCAGTACGTTGAGCTCATGTAGACCTTCAGAGCTGCCCAGCAGATGTTTTTAAATTATGTTTTAGAAATAAGCTTTTCTTCGTTAACTTTTGTTTTAAAGATAGTTTCTGTTAAATTTTGATAAGAAATGTACTGCAATAATATTTCTTCTGAGCTAAAATATACTTTTTTCTTTTAAAGTGAACGAAAAAACAAAACATAACATATAATTTTAAAAAAAAATTACCAGCGTCATTTTAAAAAATTTAAATGTGCACATTTTGAAACCACGAATCTCACATCTGTTGAAAGGCTGCTTGATGTAAACACTCCTTCGTTTAAAAAGGGTAACACTACTCCAGCATATAATTCAGCAATATGTACACTATTCACATAATGCCAGCAAAGCAATCGCAGGATTTCTAGTTAACTCGAATTGAAAATTACTGTTAAGCTGCCCAGCTTCGCAGTCTCGCAGACATTAGATCGACGCAGTTTAGATTTACCGCTTAGAATTTTTTTAAAGTTATAATTTTGTTTCAGGGATGTAGTCTAAATGTATGCTCAAAAACATGGATGCTGTGCAACTTTGCACACGAGGTTTTTTATTATGTGTTTTATATTTTCCAACGGACCTACGAACCTTAGAGGGAACATTCCTCGCGTTGTATCTTTATGTTCATACGATGAAAGCGACATTCTATGCAGTGGTGAGAGAACTGAAAGAAGCAGGACATATGATGAACTCTTTTTGGGTTCTAGATATCCCAGCGCGAGCCTGCGACCTATTCGAAAAGAAACCAATAAATCTATGATAAAGTGGACATGCTCCTGCTTGAATGCCTTTAAAATTTTTGTATATGTGGCACTCGATGCTTGAAGACCAAGTGAAAGCTGACTGCGTCCCAAAAAAGATCGCCCATTACTAATGTATTGTGAAGCTCAAAGACCGTGTTAATATCTGCAGCTAAAGTAAAAGTGATGTACCAACTATCCGGGTAACAGGCAGATGTTATGATTTTAACCTTGGTGCTTACATTTAACTGTTGTGTTACATGGAATTTATTGATTGGCAGTTTAAAATGTAATGCTGTTTATTCAATATGGCATTCATTTTTTATAATATGAATGGGTTTTTTTTTAAAATTTATAACAAAAGAAAGTCTACATAAAAAATAACATGTACAATAATAATATCTAAATTTTTAAAATTTCAATGAAAGAAAAAAAGTAATTTTAAGATTAAATGAAAAAAAAACTCTAAATAAAAACAGGGTACCTGTTATTTTAATTTATGGAGATTTGTAACCAGTTAAAACGTATATATATATACAGTTGTACCTCGAGATGAGAATGCTTCCAGATTAGAAAAATTCAAGATACGAAAAGCACGTTACTGACAACATAGGAAATCACGAGACTTCATTTGACGTACAACGAACAGTTCTTGCATGCTTTTTAAATTTGTAGTTGGTTTAGTGTTAGTTTCCAAAATTCGTGAATGTTTTTCAAAAAAGCTTTTTTTTCATGGAAAATGGCTCCAAAACACTTACTTAATAGTTGCAATGTTTTCTGCTATTTCTCCTCCTCCCCTACCATCTCCTCCGATGCTTTGACACATGGACACTACAATGTTAAGTGTTCACGTTTGTATACATATTTGATTTTCATTTATTTTATTGTTTTCATTGTTCTATCACTATTTATTGAATGTATAATGTGTACGCTTAAACATTGAAAAATCCTTCTTTAGTTTTTAAAAAATGTCCACGATATTTCAGGTTTTAGTTTGAATCGGTCTGACTTGGAACGAATTATATGTCCTACATATAAAACTTAGTTTTACAAAGACTCCAAAAAACGAAAGCCACACTGGAACGGATTAATTTCGTATCTCGAGGTACCACTGTGTAGAGAGATTAAACATATGTCTTTTAACTCGGTGTTCAATTTTGTATTCGAAATAAAAAATAATTTATATCCTTATTTCAACACCTCTTATATACATATATGATACAATTAATACTTTTTTTAAAGCTATTAATTTGTGTAAAGTTACAGAGTTTTAAGTTTTTTAAAAAGATAAATTTTGCTAAGCATAGCGAATATACTCGCTAATCCCAAAGCCAAGGACACAGAATTCGTTTTCATAAAAATATATTTCGCAAGAACACGCTTTATACAATTTTTAAACAGTCTTTAAAAGCTGGTGAGGTGCTTTAAATATCCAGTGTGAAATTTAATGCAACATCAATTACAAAATATGTTTCAAATTACACCTAAAATAGGAATTAGAAAAAGCAAGTATTCCGAGTCAATTATTTAGCTCAGGAATGTATCAACAGTGGCCAATACATTTTTATGACATAAGCTGCAGACGTAGGTCGGTCCGGCACACTCCCTACACATGGTGAAATGGCCACAGGGTAGGAAAGTGATACCACGGGGCCTTTCTCGGCATTTGACGCACAGCCGGCAATTCTCCAATAGAATATTTTCATTATTGATAGCAAAAAGCACCTCCTGGATGCGCGTGTTATTTTTACCCTCTTTCGCCCGTGAAGCTAGACCTTCTTTGAGCTGTGTGCTTGTCTGAGTTGTCTTGGCTTGAGAAACGGCTTCACTACTTGAAATTCCTATACGTTTTGTATGGCTAGAAGGCTTGGTGCAGGTTGAATCGGGGTGTTCTAACAAGTTTGATATAAAACCAGAATCCACGGAAGATTCAAGCGACACGCTTGCCCCTATTGAGGTATGAGACCAACCATCAACAATATCTTCTCCACCTATTTCTGGACCACTGTCTTCACTCGTCGTGTCATTTTGTGTAGACGATCCTACCCGACTCTCATCACTGCCGACCGTTTCTGAGGCAGTCAAGTTACTAAAATCAATTAATGTAACACACTTAAGTTCAACTTGGAGCCATTTTAAAAAATCACCCGAATGAGTATCCTCAAGATCATAAAACTCCTGTAACAGTGTATTCGCATGAATGTCTGCACCCCTTCGTTCCATTTTTATCAAACAATACACCAACAAATTAAACGGATGCGATTCAAAGTCTTGCGCTGACCTAAGAGCGCTTTCGTATTTCTTTAACAACGCTCGAATTATATTTGGCGGCATCGCAACAATGTCCTTAATTAACGTTTGCTCATCATCATTGGGTATTGAGGTATTCTTTCTTTGCTTGCTTGGTGCCGGAGAAGACTTTTCGTTCATATCAACAAGAGACGACGGAGCCTTAGACCGTGCAGTATCAACTATACTACGTGTAGATGGCACTATCGCATACGGACTGTTGCTGTTCTCCGAAGCTTGATCACGCGCCGACCGTGGTAATGTGTAGTTAGTTGCCATGATGAAACAAAATGAAGTTAAAGGAGCCGTTTTCTTGAAAATGGCGAGATTTTTTTTTTTTTTGATGAAATATTTTCCTGCCAGCCAAAAATGGAAATCTCCAACCTTAATTGCGTGTGTTTTGTTTAAGAAAAAAAATATAATTTCCTGGAAAATAAAGCACTGCATCCAGGGATCAGATAAATAACAAATTCTTGTTCTTGAATGATCTTTAATCATAAGATCGAAATTACTGTGGGGATTCTCAGCACTACCTGACTGAAACAAATATTCAAAAAAGTGTTTTTTAAATTTAGTTATATATTTTTAACAACATTGTTTTAATAACTTTTAATTAAACCCGTTCATTGACCTTACATAAACGGTTCCTCAGAAATACATTGAAATATAATTTGCATACAATTATTTACTTTTTATTATTGTGAAGTACTGATTCATAGCCACCTGAGTTCAACTATTTGTAAAAAAACTAAGAGGATGGAATCGTCTGCCAAGTTAAACTGCCATATGTGAAAAAATGGTTCCATTGACCACACAAAACTGTTAAGTGCACAGCAACATATTTGTAAACAAAACGGTTATTCTCATTCTTTATATCATACAGAATGGGACTGCATTAAGCTTTTTTAATAAAAAACAAATTACACAAACTATTTGTTTAAGAAGACAATAAATTTAAGCTTTATTTATGAACTAATACTAATAACAGTAGACGTTTCGGCTAATGCCTTCATCAGTACAATAACATAAATAATTACATACATAAATGTTAAAACATATTATATCTATATGATAAATAAAGCTGAAATTTATTGTCTTCTTACACAAATAGTTTTTTTTAAACCTCATTCTTTCAACATCGTAGCTGATCCATAGCCACTAATTCATCTCAAAATCCCTTTTGGGCAAAATCTTCCATTTAAAAAGGAATTACTTTACAACTATTTGTATTTCGAATTTAAATGAGATTGCCATCAGGGTTTGTGCTTTTAATAAAAGTACATTCGAACATCAGAGACACAAATGTTTTCTAACGAAAATCATTTATCAAGCAAAAAGAGTATATAAAATTTAATGATTGTTGAAATATTATTTAGAAGATTTCTACATCTGACATTGCATTTGTCAAACTGTCAGAAATGTATAAACACAAAATTCTTTTGGATTCAGTTAAGCTCATGTAATTTGAATCATGCAATTGAGTTTCAGCTAACAAATATCGAAACCGACTTTTTTTTGACTGAAGTAATAGTAGAAAGGTATTTTTTAAAATCGTTTATAACCAGGTAATGTGATGTATTATTGAGATTGCAATCGAAATTAAACAATTAAGATTAATTTCAAACCTGAACAACCCGTTGATATTTTTGTAGCACGATAAATACTTCATTTAAAAGATATAACTAAAACAATTGATTTTATTCAATATGATGCGCACTGTGTGACAGAGCAGCATAAATATCTGCAGATCGAAAATTTCTATAAAAGTATTTTATAATATAATCCACACCGCGTGAAAGTCTAACACAGACATGTACATACTACATAGAGATACATTCTTTAAAAAAATCTTTCATTTAATAAATGTACATTCGATCGATCTGAAACTTGACACAATGCATTGTTTGGCGAGAAAAGTCTCTATGTGCAAAGTGTTAGCTCGATAGTGTCACGGTACGTGGGTAAGTGTTTCCCTTATTTCTACGAACGGGCGGGTGGGTGAGACCACGACAGACAGACTAGAAATTACTATAAGGGATTTTTATAAAATCCTTTAGCAAATAAATACATCATAAATTGATACATGTGCAAAGTTTCAGCTCTCTTTAAAACAGATAATCGTCTTTAATATAACTCATATTGATGAGAAAGAATAATATTTCTTCATGAATGTGAAAGTCTACAAAGAAATGTTTTACAATTCGGCTCTCTTCTATAGAAATGGCGGCATTCTCTCGTAGTATTATATCTAGTTTAAAAAATATGCAAAATGACATATTTCAACGTTTCCATACCATCGTTTTAATGGAACCTAAAAGAAAAGTTGATAAAAGAAACTTAAAAGACCAACCTTGCATTCAACAAGGTTCAAATGAAAGCAAAATTAAAGATATAACGAACACTGTATTTGTGTAGTTTTCTCTAACGTAAAATAGCTTCTTGCAAATACGTTCGTATTACTTGCTTTTTCCCTCTTATTTTGTACCGAAAAAGCTCCAAATGTGATAAATTGTGTGTGCTTTTTCTACCCATCCTGATTGCAACATCATAAGTTGATTACCACAAATTAACAATATATTTCAGGATTAATATTATAACAGAAATACACAATCTGTTGGAGGAAAAATGTATGCGTAAATGTATAGTCTCGCATTCGCAAAATAGCTTTTGGTGAAAATTTAGTTTCATTTTCTCCTAGAATGAAGGCAAGGAGACATTTATGCTAAAACAAAATGTCTATACTCTCGAAACAAAATCGGGAATTTCAGAAAACGATTTCGGGAATAAGGTGGGTGGAAAGGTCCAACTCCATATTTAATTGTTTTACCAGCGTATTTCCTACCAATCTGAATTCTCATAAAATATGTGAATTAGTCAACCGAAAATCCTGATAATTTTTAATCTTAAAATAGAAATTTTATGACATCTGTATGTAACTTTCAAAGATGTTTGAAAAGGTTTCTTATTTAAGTATGTAAAATATCTTTTCGTATCAGTTGCAGAAGAAAATAACAGAAAAGCACTTATGTGAATCATTGGCTTAGACGTAATTAATCAAGATATATTTCACTTAAGTATTTCGTTAAAAAAAATAAACCAATCTCTTTTGATTATTTTGTTGTGCCGTACTCCTAAGGACATGGGAGCAAATGTGAAAATAATAAAACTTAAGTATTCTCCTTTTTTTTTCCTCCTGAAAATCTTTTCTACTTTAACTTTAACCAGAACACCCTATCCCCCCATGAAGTAATCACGACCTTTGAATGTCTTCTATAAGTTTGAGCCATGATGATAAAAGTGTACTATACAAGGGGTTTCTCCAAATAACCGTACAAGGATAAATTCTTACTCTTTAATGTCTAGGCTTAACATAAGTAAACGAAATATATATTTTAAATTCAGAATACACTTTAACTTTTTGTAATTTTAAATGCCTATATTTTAACGTGAATAATTTAACAGTATAATGTAAGAGATTTTAAAAAAAATTATGACCAAAAAATGAATTAAAAAAAAAAATTCTTTTTGAAATAAAAAAATAATATATCGAATATTTCCTTACAGTTTTAACAACTACATAAATCACACACAAATCATCCACACAACTTATTATGACAAAAAATGTAGAGCTGAGGAACTTACATTCTGATCTTCGTAGCTAGCCTCGCATGCGGGAAGTCGACTGAAAGCATAATCATTTTGATGATTTTTACCGAATGTTCTCTAACTTTGGGTTTTTCCGAAATGAAGCTTCATGAATGGTTTTCAGATCCTTTGTCCTAAAGAGGAACGCTATTAATTTTTCACTCCATGCTCCAGGACTGGAGTAAGAAATAATTTTTTAAATAAAAATAATCTATTGATTCTTAAAAAAAAAACAAAAAAAAAACAAACAACCATTTCCCTTTTCCCGAATAATTTTAGAACCTTTAATGGTAATTTTTAAAATTTCTTTTTTATAATTTTTATTAAATGTCTTTAGAATTAAATCAAAATTACATTTTTTTAAACAGAAAATTAGGATTAAGCTTAATATTTAATACCCATTTGAGGTGGTCGGACACTTCGACACCGGACGATTCGACGCCGGACGGTTCGACCCTGCCAGTTCGACGCCAGGACGTTTCGACGCCAGGTCGTTTCGACCCCGGT
>MUZC01000438.1:137597-147771 GCA_002072015.1 Radix auricularia | reverse complement strand
ACCGGGGTCGAAACGACCTGGCGTCGAAACGTCCTGGCGTCGAACTGGCAGGGTCGAACCGTCCGGCGTCGAATCGTCCGGTGTCGAAGTGTCCGTAATTCCCATTTGAAATGTTTTTATTATGACACTCTACTTTTGCTTCTCCCTCTTACCTTATCGTATTTGAGTGTCTGTAACCGATAAGATAAGCTACAGAAGCAAAGAAGGAGTCCTATAACATCAGTGACAAAAATGTGTTCAACTATTTTTAGAATAAAAGGATATACTTGTTTTTTTTTTAAAAGTCCTTCCGTCATGCGGCTGCTTTGTGACTTCAGCCCTTGTACTATAACAGAAATACACAATAACCTTGAGTCTAAAAACTTAGACGGGTTTATCGTATAAGCCAACATGCCAAGGAATCGTTCAACAGACTAATGGTTAAAATTGAGCCGCAAACACCAGAGTTTCTTGTCTCAAATGAAAAGGGAGTAGTGTCCCATAAACTCATGCTTCACAAGCCTACAACACAACAGGGACTCGAACGGTCGGCATTGCAGCCTAGTCTCTAAAAAATGAGTGCACATTTTGACTTCGAGCTGGATATAGCTGGGGAGGTTTGAGCAACGAGATCACCCTGCACTCAGATAGACAATGTTGTGTGGCACTGCCCAAATGACGGAGCTGGTTGCCCAGCTGTTAGCCAAAGCTTTAAGTGAGTTTTTTTTCCAAGCCTCAAGAATATGAGATTAGATGAGCAGGGACGGGGGCCGCGGTGGTCGAGTGGCAAGCGCGCTCAACTGGCGTTCCTATGGTCACGGGTTCGCATCCATGGGTAGCCAGGTACTTGTTCCCGGGGCCTAGGGCGTCCCCGAGTTCCACACAGCTCCAAATTGGCGAAAAGTGGCAGGGTAATTCATGGAACCCTTAGCCGTGGCATGTGAACGCTGCATCACTTGCCAAAAAACAACTGCTGCCTTGCAGATGGTCTTGGCTGACCAAAGGCTATGGAAACAAATCCAGAAAATACAGCAGGCTGAAGTTGGAGACCACGGGCCGATTGGCGCAAAACTCGTGGCACGCAAAACTCAATATTCAATATTGAGAACGAAGAAGAAGATGAGCAGGGTTTATTCAATTTAATAAGTTTAAAGGGTATTTTTGTCAAAATAAGAATGTGCGGTAGGGTAATTCTCTTGTGTTATGAATACAGCATGTAGTTTTCAAAGGGTGTATACAAGTAAACTTAATATAAAGCTACTGTCCAAATTTAGTAAAAGAGTTTAATACATCATAATAAAATATGTTATTTGGCATACTGTATGGCTTTGTTAAAATTTTACGCAATGCTACCTGTAAACAGCGTGGCTACGCTGTCGTGTAGATAAATGACCAACTCCTCGCATCTTTTTAGAACTACAGCGCAGCACCTCTTGATATAATAATATCTCTGTGTTTTTTTTTGGGGGGGGTTGTAATTTGTTGCCCCCAGAAAATGAATTCTGTTAAACCTTTTACAGGACATTATTTTACTTTGCACATAGAACAATAACCTTTCAGAATCCAGATTGATGTCAAGTGGCCTTTGTGGAAAAAATAATAACTTCAAAAATGCAAATACATTTTAACATGTATTTGGTTAATCGACTTTGAGTTTTGGAGTAAAGCTGACTAGTTAGCCATTAGAACAGATACATAGTTATATAATACAACACTTGATATGTGTTATTTTAATAGAAGATTATTTTAGAAGAATAAATTTTGCTAAAAGAAAAAAAAAGACATCAATACTATACATATATGTATTAAACTGTTATTTCTTTTTAATTGATTCTACTGATTCCAATGATTATGACAATGTGACTTCTAATTTGTTATGTCAAACGTTTCGCTCTCACAAAAAAACAGTTTTTACCCCCGTTTTGATCGACAAGAAACACTCTCATCTTATTATTAACCCTGTGTTTTGACCTCCATGTGTGTCCTTTGGTGGCTTAATAACGCCGTCTTGCCCGAAAGGAGCGTCCACATGTCTGACAAGAGATGGATGGGATTAGATTAGAAGTGTTACGAGTTCGATCCTTCCTGGCCGGTCGTCCATCTGTCTGCCTTACAGACTGTTGCTTGGTTCCTTAACACAAGGCGCCGAGATGTTCGGTGTCTGCCTTACAGACTGCTGCTTCGTTCTTTAACACAAGGCGCCGAGATGTTCGGTGTCTGCCTTACAGACTGTTGCTTCGTTCTTTAACACAAGGCGCCAAGATGTTCGGTCGCTGGCTGCTGATTCCCAGGAGTCATGACCACTGCCATACATTTTCAGTACAGTATTTACCACTTATAAAAAACCTATTTACACGTAAACTCAACAATAATAGGATTTTAAAAGAAATTATCTCAATAGCTGATACATAAAGCATATACTGAAATGATATTTTTGTGTTATTTGTTCTTTAAAAATTAAATGTTGTTACGAAAACATTAATATAACCTGCTAAGTATTACACGCCAAACTAAGATTTTTGAGACAGCTATTTTCAAAGTAATATGTTAAAATATTTTTTTTTTGGCGTCTGAAGCAATACTAAAATGGGAAAATCTTAAGTATTTGAAATCAAGACCCGTAATGATATTTCTTCGTTGGTGGATATCAAATATATTCTTAAAATAGCGTTTATTTCTTTTTATTTCTTTAACGCGCCGCCGCAATATATATTCATTTAACAGGCTTTTGCTTGTTGTACACTGCAATTCAGCCTGGCGTTGGTCTTCAATAGCTAACATGTTGTTTACTCTGTCTTCTCTCTCTCTCTCTCTCTCTCTCACTCACACACACACACATACACACACACACACACTCTCTCTCTCTCTCCATTCAAACAACAGAAGCCATATTAAAAGAAATCTTCAATAGCATTTATAACCCTATTTTGAATGATATAGCAATAACCATTCAACTCCTAAGAGGCAGTAAGAGCTGACAGGAAAGGGTAACCACCTGCCATGTTATATACATTTTATAATGTAGGTCAAAGTCTGAAAACAGTCGGTCAACCCCTGTTGTTGGGGTGTATTTTATTTTAAAACAGAAACCATTTTGGTACTTTAAAAACTATATTCAATAATTGTCCTTTCAAAGATAAATTTTATTTTGTCATGGCTCAAACATGTATTTGCCTGGTATGCACTCGTCTTCATTAGAAAAGTCTTCATATATCGGTATATAATGTGGCTGGTAGTGTGGTAAATGTACTAGTTGGAAAATGCTGCCCGGGTACCTGTCCTAAATTTGAACGGGTACCCGGGTTACCCGTTCGAAATGCTTTAAAAATTTCTTCATTTTGCCGCCTTTCCTACCATTAGCCTTTTACTGCTTTGTTTATTGCGGTAATGCAAATTTTGATATAAGGAGTCAACGATGGGAAAATGATGACATTGAAATACTACTGTAGTACAGTGGTGCAAAAAACAATGAGCAGAGGAGTGCTAAGGTGATTTTTGAGGGGTTGTGGAGCGCCAATCGTATGATGACATGGCGGGTAATTTCTAGTTCATAGCTGTAGCTGACAAAAATTTTAATTAACTAAACTTTTCAGGACTTGCCCCTACTTAGCGTACCCATCCCCCAGCATGTATTTTTTAAATACAGTGAAGATTGTTCAATGATTGAAATATCATTTTTTAACATAAAAAACATAACATGGCAGGTGCTTATTTCTCTTAAAGTATGGGGGGATAGGAGTGGAGACATGTGTAAGTGGGAAGGCAGGATTAGATCAACAACATTGGGTGGATCAATTGGTAACAAAGATGTTCGGCGTATTTCAAATAGTTTTCGGCGTGGTATTCTATTGTTCTTACAGGAACAATTCAAAGAGCTAAAACCTTTTTGTTTTAAATGTTTAATGTTCCTGGAAAAAAAGTGTATCAAAATGCTTTGTAGTTTGTCGGGACCGTGTTTTATTTCTGCTTAACACTTATTTCTTTTTAAGCGTTTTTATGTTAAGACGTATTTACCAGTATATATTTGAAACAAAAAGTTTTAATTTGATAAATTATCCGCGAGCCGAAATTTGAACACAGAAGAGCCACAGTTCAAATACTGGTGGTAAAGATATCGCAGTAATATTTTCATGGGTACCCGAGCGCCATTTTACTACCCAGGTAGTTTGCTCGGCAACGGGTACCCGGGTCCCGGGTACCCGTTGACAGGCCAAGCTGGGAGTGAATTGCTTGCTATATCTGTAGAGCGAAAAGAGCGCTTCGCCAGCATGTAGCCTACCGCTGTCCTATACATTGACTAATGGCTGCTCAGCATTAAGACGATTTGATATGGACACTGAGCAATGCCATACACACAAATCTAACACAAAAAAAAAAAAACAATAAATAAAAAAATAAAAGCTGGGATACCACATGGCAAGTACAAGTTCTTTGATACTAGTCTGATGCACCAAAGTATTTACTTATTATTTGAGCTATTTATAAAAAAAAATAAGGATGTGTTCGGTACTGAGACGAATAATGGAATGGGAAGAGCCCCTTTCCTTTAGAACAGGGTACGCGAAAGGGCACTAGCCGAACCATTTTAATAGCGCCCGCTTTCAAGAAGCGCCAAGAAGCACGTTAATATTTGGCGTCATCCCGATATTCTAGTTCACAAAAGAAATGTTAATAGATAAAACGCGTGTTCGTTGATTTGTATATGGCATTGAATGCAACGATAAATAAATAAACTAAAAAAATATTGTGCTTAGTGTGACAGTTCCGGATAAGAAAACTCTTTATCAGTAGATAGATGCTCTTTTAAAAATAATTTCAGATTCGGTCCATTTGATATGGACACTGGGCGTATTGTTGAAATTTAAATATATGTATGTAATCCCTACAACAATGAAAATACCATCCAAAAATGTCAACAGACAAACTCAAATCTGCTGTGATCACCAGTGAAGGACTGGCCACTTTAGGAACTTTTTGTAAAGAATCCAATTTTATTTATTTTTAAAAAACGAACAATCTGGATAATAAATCATATTTTTGATCACAATTTATATTTGAACAATTATTTAAGTAAATAAGGATATTATATAATTATTTATTAGTATATTTTTTTTAAAATTAGGATTTATTTCATCTTATATAATCAGTCGTATCTGTTACAGACGACCCCTCTATTGCGTTCAATATTTATCCACAGTATATGTTTAGTCTTAATGTTTAAAAAAAAATGTTTTATATGTTAAGGGTTATTCTTCCGGAAACCAATTTTACCGCCAAATTCAGATAGAAAAAGCAGAATTTGTACAGGTTTGTTCTTGCATAAGGATTAAGAAAAAAGTTTTAATCCCAATATTCATCTGAGGATTGTATTAGATTTTCTTTTTTTTTTTATATATATATATTCATGTAAGAATTAATTGCTTTATGTATTATTATTTCATTGCTATTTGTGCTACATTCCTGTAACATTTCAAAGTTGAATGATTTAACTAATGATTTTTACGCTTGTCAGTTTGAATATTCTCCAAAAATGAATCCAACAGCTCTTTAAAAAAAAAAAATGTTGTTCGAGACTTTTAAGTATTTTCATATTTGATTTATATAAATATCATATTAGATCAAACATTTTTATTTAAGCTTTCAAGAAGTCCAACATTACAATTTTAAACACATCATCTTAATTATAGTATTAATTTAAAAAATGAAAAACCGTAATATCATTAATAAGAACATAACTTTACTCCATCATGTTGCTTGGTTCAATAGCATTTACATTGCAAACAACTAACTAAATACAAATGATTCATTATTTAAACGAACATGTAATGAAATTGGAGGTACAATATGGTAATGTAAGGTAGTTCAAAAAATCAATAAATTTAAATATTAAAAGAAAAAGATATTTAAAGGGGAAAAAAAGAAGGTATTTTTAATGTATTTTTTAAAAGCACGCTTACTAAGAATATTAAGATTGTTTAATGGGAGAGACTTTGTTTCCGAACACAAAAAGAAAAATGTTTTTAATCGAAAATTTTTGTGCGTACCTCAGGAACAGGAATAAAAAGCTGCCTACAGAATAGCCTAGCTGACGACAGGATGAGTAGACACGATAGGAAAGGCAGGAGACGGAGAAGAAGTTTTAGCAGAAAACAGTTCGTGATTGTATAGCAATCCAATGAAGCGTAGCTAAGGAAGAGTGGAATTTTAAAGTTACGTTTATAACCATTCTGAAAACTAAATAATATATTTGTGTAGATTTTCTAGCAATTGTTTCGATAAACCTGCACAAAGAAGGTTACAGTAGTCAAGACCAGATAGACAAGAGCGCATACCTACAAGGGCATGTGTTAAATTAACTATGAGGTAGTGGAGGATTTAGCTAAGCTTACGGATTCAGATGTACGTGAAGCAACAGATGGGACAGAAAAAAATCTACTTGTTGTCAGGAGGTAAGAATCAATGACCAAGTTGGACAGGCGAAAGATGTGACGGAAAAAAGCTATTTGTAGTCAGGAGGTAAGAATCAATGACCATGTTGGACAGGTGAAAGATGTGACGGAAAAAAGCTATTTGTAGTCAGGAGGTAAGAATCAATGACCATGTTGGACAGGCGAAATATGTGACGGAAAAAAGCTATTTGTAGTCAGGAGGTAAGAATCAATGACCATGTTGGACAGGCGAAAGATGTGACGGAAAAAAGATATTTGTAGTCAGGAGGTAAGAATCAATGACCATGTTGGACAGGCGAAAGATGTGACAGAAAAAGGGATTTTGTAGTCGGAAGTTAAAAAAAAAACTGTTATGTAAAATTATGAATATGGTTTAATCAATAATCAGCCAAAGTAACAAAATATTTTATAGCTCTATATTGCATTGGGATTGTAGGAATTAACAATTAATTAATCGATGAACGTAAAAATGTTTCATCGATTAAAATTAAGTTAATAGATAAAAATTACATTATAATTTTTTTAAAAAAGTATTTCTCATTTTTTTCTCCGTTTTTTAATAATTTATACCTTTCTTTGTCATACACTTTTCTTTCGTGTTATTATTCATTTGGACGTGCATTCGTACAAAAAGTTTCTTCTTCAACATTTCTTGCATAGCAGCACGAATTTGCCGTGCTACGTCACAAAATTTGGGACCCAAGGAATTATCGCGACTTAACCAATTTTGCGAAATAATCAATCGCAACTTAACGGGATCTTCTTTTTACGTTATAAAAATGTATTTCATCGAAAATTAATCGATTATTTTTTTCCCTTATTAATCGGAAAAATTGTTTTAAATCAGTGCCATATCTAATTTTTCATGTAGATCCTATCACGTCAATTTTTGTTTCATTAACTAAGAAATCGTTTTAAAGTTGTACTTTTGGCCCTGCTTTTTTATTTTCTTCCTTTTCTTATATCCTGTGTCATTGTTATTGTTTTTTTTTGTGTTTTAAAAAATCTTTTACGTAATTATTTTCATTAATATTAATAACTAGATTGTGCCAGGGCGCCGTGGCGCCTGCGGCGCTCACTTTTTTTAGGGCGCCTACGGCGCCAACCTTTTTCAAAAGCCCAACTAACTTGTCCTTTTTTGATAAATACGAAATATTAAACTTTCTTTTGATAAATACGAAATATTAAATGACGTCAAATTAAATATTTTTACAGCGCTAATCACCACACGATTTTTCAACTGCTATAGACTGTTGTACATCGTTCCTCAGCGTTCCACATACAGTGAGTGACTTACACTATTATATTATTTATAGGTACCACAAACTGGCGCAAAACTACGTCTTTTCTCCCTGAAGCCACAATTTAGCAATTTTTCACTTACTTTTTTTTTATAATAAAAAGAGATTTTATACACTTTAAAATTGTACTATTGTGCTATTTTAAGCTCTTTAATTATATGTTATTGTCTTAGATGTTGACTTAATTTAAAATATTAAATTTGTCACTGGAAATCTATCACCATAACGATTTGTGAGCGGAAGCCAAACGATGGTTTTTTACCCTCTTCAAATTAACCCTTTTGCCGTAGCGCGCGAATTATATATTTGCATTACCAAGTGATGAATCATTTGCAAAAATAAATAATCTTGAGTTCTTTATAAAATAACATACCTTTTTTTTAAAAAATGTATTAAAAAATAAAAATGCCAGGAAAATGCCATTTTATTATACGTTTTAGACTCAATTGGACTTGTTAATCAACGTTTCTGATAAGCTCTTCCGATTTTATATTTAAAATAGTAAATAATTTTTCCACTTTTATTATAACCCATTTTGGCGAAACAAACAGAACTCTAAACATTCGTTTCGAAGAACCGCCAGTACAAGAAAATGGCTTAATTTATTGATGCCAAAGCGCTCCAGAATGGACAAACAAATGTACATATGTCGACCTCAAAGGTTTAGTTGGTAAGTATTATTATTAAAATAAAACATATGTCTAGTTTAAAATGTAATATCATTTATCGTCAAATGAGCGGTTTTTTACTAATTAGTTTTACGATTCATTATACAGTAACATTAACCTTTTGGGTTCGTAAGTAGTGTGAACTACTACTTTTACTTTGGAGTGGATTCTATTATTTTTTTTCCTGAATGTGGATATAAAACTGTTGTATTTCTCCTGAAATGTATTACTTTTACGAGTAATTGTTAATACATTAGATAGTAATGAAATGATAATATTAGTCATTAATTGTCATTTATATTAAGGGTCACGTGATAATCACTTTGGTTGCCAATGTAAACAATGACTAAGAATAAGTCGAAATGTTGGGGATGTTTTTGTTTCAGTTATAAATCACTTATGAAGAAATACAAGAATTTCAACGTTAAGAAAGAATACTTCTATAATATATGATTTTTGCACTGTGAAATAATAATATATGTATTCAATTTTGTTAGATGATGGTGAACAATATGGTGCTCTTAAGAGGACTTTTCTGGCTAGTGGAAAGGGTAGAAGATCCATCAGTATCCACTCTTTTGTGATTAAAAACAAAATACTTCCTGCAGCTCTATATTTTAAAAAAAAATTACACAAACTATTTGTGTAAGAAAACTAATAAACTACTACAAATAATGGTAAACGTTTCGGCTCATGCCTTCATTAGTAAAAAAACATTTACTTACATATATCTTAAAATATGAAACATATTAAAGTCTATGAGATAAAATGAAATGAAAAGAAAAACAAAAATAAACAAGGACATAGAATATAAGAAAAAGGAGGAAGTTGAAGTATATAAAGTAACAGTGAAAACCACAACGGGAAAACGATTTTGCAGTCAAGTATAATTGTGGATTTGATTAATTCCATATGGAGCCAACGTACCAAATCGTTTTATGAGTCTATTTTCCAAGTGGACTCTATCATGGGTATTGGTTGCATATAGAATACCAGTAACTGCAATATCCAAAATGCCGTCATGGTCAACACTGTTAAAATGTTTAGACACAGGACACTGAGCCTGTTTATTTATATTGTACAGGTGTCCTCTAAACCGATTTCCAAGGTGACGACCTGTCTCACCCACATAAATTTTATTACATCTTTTGTAAAGAATTGCATAAATCACGTTGCGACTGGTGCAAGTGAGTCCATCTTTTATTACGAATTGCTCAAGAGGGAAAGAAATTTTGTTATTGTCAACCACATATGGACAAGTATTGCAACGGTTATGGTTGCAACCTTTTGTTCCAATATGTGCTTTCATTGTGGGAAGGTGACTTCTTACAAGTATGTCTCTGAGGCTTTTATCTCTCCGGAAAGCAAAAAGAGGAGGTTTTTTGAAGACCTGCTGAGTTAGAGGGTCAGCCATAAGGATTGGTCGGTTTTTGAGAATCACTTCGCGGGCCTTAAAATTATGGGGATGGAAAGTTAAAATAAATTTGCATCTATCACATTGATCCTGAACAGGTGATGTAAATGTGTCCTGTCTGGTTATGCCTTTAATTCTATTGACAGCTGATGTTAAGATTGTTTCCGGGTATGACCTCCTTCTAAAAAAGTCTAGCATCTCATCACTTCTTTCCAAGAATTCTGCCTCATCACTGCAAAGTCTTTTAGTCTTAATAGTTGTGAAAATGTGATAGAGTTTTGGATATTGCAGTTACTGGTATTCTAATATATATATATATTCTAATATTCTAATATATATATGTATATATATATATATATATAT
>MUZC01000438.1:118147-128401 GCA_002072015.1 Radix auricularia | reverse complement strand
GGGGGGGGGGGGCCAACAACTTTTTTTCCTTATTTGAGCTATATACAAAATGAAAATCAACAATTTTTCTATTTCTCGAGAAGGCAGAGGCATGAAATTTTAGGAAATTGTTTAGTACACTTCTGCAATGGTAACGGGCAAAAATTTATTTGAATTATCTCTTTCTGGGGGCTGGGGGCCAAAATTTAGTTTTTTTACCCTTATATGATCTATATATAAAAACTAAAAATCACTAATTATCATATTTTACGTATAGGTAGAAGCATGAAACTTTGGCAAGTTGTTAAGTACGCTACTCCGACGATATTTTGCGATAAACAATTTTTAACTTCCCACTCAGGGGGAGCCGGGGACCCAAATGTAGTTTTATTTACTTATATACTCTATATAATTACTGAAAATCACCCATTCTACTATTTCCCGTGTAGGTAGAAGAATGAAACTTTGGGAAGTTTCTAAGTACACTCTCCTTACGCTAATTTGCAAAAAAAAAAAAAGAATTTTAAACTTCCCACTCAATGGGGGCCGGGGGCCCAAATGTAGTTTTTTTATTATATAAAAAACTCACTCATCACTAATTCTCAAATTTACCGTACAGGTAAAATCATTAAAATTTTTGTAGCATACTCTCACGACAATAATGGCAATCTTTCCATAAATTCCCACTCATGGGGGCCGGGGGCCAAAAAGCGTTTTTCTCCCGTTATTTGAGTAATATAAAATTGAAAATAACTAATTCTCATATTTCCCGAGTAGGAGAAGCATGAAAGTTTATGAAATTGTTAGAACATTTCACTTATTTATAACAGGCGAAAATATATTTAAATTATCACTTTCTGGGGTCCAGGGGCCCAAATGCTTTTTTTTTCTTCCTATATGAGATATAAAAATTGAAAATCACCAATTCTTCTATTTCCCGTGTAGGTAGAAGAAAGAAAGTTTGGGAAGTTGTTAAGTACACTCTCCTAACGTTAATTTGCTAAAAAGAATTTCAAACTTCCCACTCATTGGGGGCCGGGGGCCCAAATGTAATTTTTTCTTATATGAGAAATAAACTCATCACTAATTCTCCAATGTACCGTGTCGTAAAAACATCAAACTTTTGGAAATTACTCTCCTGGCAATAATGGCAAAAACATAAATAAATATAATTCTCACTTATGTGGTTTCGGGGGCCCAAATGTACTTTTTCTTAAGTGGGCAATATTAACAAAATGTAGACAACCAAATACAATCACGTCTCACGAAAGATTCTGATTAGGTGGAAGTATGTTAACGCTTCAGAATCGATGAGAACAACCACGAAGTGGTAATAGGTGAAAAAAATATTTAAATTATCACTTACTGGGAGCCGGGGGCCCAAATGTAGTTTTTTTCCCTTATATGGACTATATATATATATATATAAACTGAAAATCACTAATTATCTTATTTTATGGATAGGTAGAAGTATAAAACTTTGGCAAGTTGTTAAGTACGCTACCCCGACGATATTTTGCGAAAAAGAATTTTAAACTTCCCACTCATGGGGAGCCGGGGGCCCATATGTAGGTGCTTTTTTTGGTACAAATGTACGCTATATAAATACTGAAAATCCCCCATTCGACTATTTCCCGTGTAGGTAGAAGAATGAAACTTTGGGAAGTTTTTAAAAACACTCTCCTAACGCTAATATGCAAAAACAAATTTTAAACTTTCCACTCATTGGGGGCCGGGGGCCCAAATATAGTTTTTTCTTATATTAAAAACTCACTCTACACTAATTCTCAAATTTACCGTGTAGGTAAAACCATGAAACTTTTGGAAATTTTTGAGCATACTCTCCCGAAAATAGTGGAAATCGTTCCCTAAATTCCCACTCCTAGGGGCCGGGGGCCCAAAAACATTTTTCCCCGTTATTTGAGGTATATAAAATTGAAAATAACTAATTCTCCTATTTCCCGAGTAGGCAGAAGCATGAAATTTTAGGATTATTGTTTAGTACATTTCCCAAATTATCGCAGGCGAAAATATATTACAATTATCACTTTCTGGGGTCCAGGGGCCCAATTTTTTTTCCTTATATGAGCTATATAAAAATTGAAAATCACTAATTCTCCATTTTCCCGTTTAGGTAGAAGTATGAAACTTTGGCAAGTTGTTAAGTACACTACCCCGACGATATTTTGCGAGAAAGAATTTTAAACTTCCCACTCATGGGGAGCCGTGGGCCCAAATGTAGTGTTTTTAAAAAAAAAAAATATAAGCTATATAAATACTGAAAAACCCCATTCGACTATTTCCCGTCTATAAAGAAGAATGAAACTTTGGGAAATTGTTAAATACAGTCTCCTAACGCTAATTTGCAAAAATGAATTTTAAAATTCCAACTTTAGCGGGCTAGGGGCCCAAATGTAGTTTTTTGTTATATTAAAAACCGTATTATCTCTAGTTCTCAAATTTACCGTATACGTAAAGACATGAAAATTTTGGAGGTTTTTCAGCACTCTCTCCCAACAAAAATTGATTAAAAGTTTTTTTAAATTCTCACTCAAGGTGGGGCTGGTGAGCCCAAATTTATTTTTTCCTGAAATGAGCTGTATTTTACATCTCCAATGGTAACAGGTAAAAACATATTTAAATTATCTGCCGGGGCCCAATGTAGTTTTCTTCTTTATATGAGCAAAAATTACTAATTCTCCTATTTCCCGTTTATGTAGAAGCATGATACTTTGGGAAGTTGAGCAATACATATCCGCAATGGTAAGAGGAGTAAAAAGAAATTACTCCCCTCGGGCCCGGGCCCAAATGTATTTGTTCTGATTTAAAAACAGATTCATCACGTATTCTGTAATTTTCGGTGACGGTAGAAGCATACAAGTTTTGAAATTTGTTGAGGAGGCACTCACGACAAAAATTAACAAAGAAAATTTTTTAAACACCTGCTCATGTTGGGTCGGCGGCCCAAATATCTTTTTTTCCTTACATGGGATATGTAAAATTTAAAGAACACTAATTCTTCTATGTCCGAGTAGGTAAAAGCATGAAATTTTTTTAAGTTGTTGAGTACACTTCTGCGATGGTAACAGGCGAAAAAAAATTATAACACTTATTGGGAGCCTGGTGCCACACTATANATATATATATAAGAAATTAAGGGGGGAAAAACAAGAAAAAACAAAACAAAAACAACACACACGATTCCAAAGATGTACTTCGTAATAAATAAAAATTTTGAATGAGAAATTTTTATATATAAATTGATTTGATTGAAATTGATGAATAAAATAATTTGCATTCTTTAATTAAGTTATCTATGAAGTTGGTATATGACTGTCATACTTAACCTTTTTCATTTTGAGACTTAGTCAAATCCAGTGGTTCCCAGATTTTTGGGTGGTTACTCCTGTTATAAAAAACTATGTGATCAATGAAATTTAAATAAGTCATTTTCAAATAAATTTGTTAAAAAAAAAAAAGGGGGGGGCTAATTTGCATTAATGGGAATATTTCTTTTTAATTTGACAGTGTGCGACCCCAAGAAAACCCTTCGCGACCCAGAGGTTGGGAACCGCTGGTCTAATCAATGACTGTACCGGTAATTAGGAATGAGTACGATACTTGTAATTCATCAATAGTTTTAGAATTGTATAATAATTTTTCACCTTTTTGTTTAATTTGTTAGTAGTCGACACAAATCCAGTCACGCAGAGGAGGAAATTTGAAAGCATAAAACTAAATCATGTAAGATTGAATTATTATTTTTTTGTTTATTTTTTAAAATAGTTTTTTTTTTGGTCTTGTAACATAATACAAAAAATTGTGTAAAAATGTAACATATACTTCATTAAGAAATAAAAACTCATAACAGCAATCCCATTGGTATAATTGTAATAAATTGAACTGACACAGCAAAATCTATATATTTTTTTATTAATAAATGTATTTATTAATTTAAGTATTACAGAAGATCCACTACTGTTGGTTCTTTTACAGTATAATTATTATTAAACAAGCCCCATGTAGATGTTTGCTTTTTAATAATTTATTGGGAAAAAATCTAATTGCCCGAAGACTTTCTTACCCTTCCTTAACAATTCAGACGCTCGTTCTATAGCGAAGATTATTGCGTCCTACACCTATCAATTTTTTATGTGCAGACTTTATAACAATTTAAAATATTGATAGAGTTTTAGTTTAGCTCTTTGCGTCAGGCACTCCATTTAACGCCAGAATTTCAGATTGAAAGAACGAGAATTTGTATGTGTTTGTTTTTACAATTGGAATAAGGAAAGTGTAAAATTCCCGTGGAAACTGTTTCAGTTTTCCAACAGTTGTTAAGAATCTGCATGTTACGGGTAATTGTTAATTGTTCAATGATTACTTTACTTTTGCTAATAAACACATGTACTTTTATTCACAGTCTACTGCATACAGATTTAAAGATGTTACAAATAATAAACATCGAGGAAATGACATATTTCTTGGTTAAATTTTGATATTTGTAGGTTTGGTAAAAAATACTATCCACTATTAAAAAACTGTGAGATCATGCCTTCATTTTAATTTATATTAAGGCTTCGGAAATAAACTATTAATTACTATTAATTAATCGAATAATTGTTATAATTGTTATCGATGAAATAATTTAAATATGTTTGAAAAAAAGCTTATGTAACAATAAAGGCTTTACTAGAGCAAAATTTATTAAAATCATTTATTAAAAAGAGTTCAATAATTGCAAAAAGCTTTATGTATATTGAAGCCAAAAAAAATAAATAAATAAATTATTCCATCTTTAGGTCGTATTGTTGATCTCTTACAGACCATGAAGATCTATGGGGCCAAGCGAAGTAGCGTTCACAAGTTTCATTGGCCACTAACGAGCAGGGGATTGCGTGGTTAGCACAATGCCCCGGGGGCCTTGCCAGTACCGCGGCTCGATCTCGGGACTTGAGTACTTGCAGCGGTTCTGTAATCAAGCGCGCTACTACTTAGACCACAGACTGTATAGTTACTGGGGATAATTTCATTTAACGTCACTAAAAATCTTAAATTATAAATGTTGATAGCTTAAGTGATTTTCAATTGGTCTACCCATTTTTCTACAACCTCAAATTATTTTTAAAATTACAAATAAAAATATTTAAATATAGACTAGAGGTTCAGGTTTTGAAAGTTTTAATGGCCTCATCCAACCAAGGACTTCATATTTGGTCTTCAACAATGAAGCATATTTATTTAACATGTATGCACACATAATTTATATATANTATATATATATATATATATATATTTAATCTTCCCTAATTTATGAAAGAGGAAAAAAATGTAGCTTGGATAAATTCTAACAATGTTTTTTTTTACTGGAAAAAATGTGATAGAGGGCATACATTTGTGCTTATATCGCAAAATATTTTTGTTAAAGTTAAAAAAAATTGAAATGTTACAATTTAATTATTCTTCGATATTCACAAACCAACTTTTAAATTGTTATAATAGTGTTCGTTCGTCCACCCGTCGTATCGACGAGGACAACTGCAGTCATCCGAGGGTTTCTGGGACTGCTTTTGACTATGCATAATGTATGCGCAGATGGCTGACGAGAGCGACTAAATATTAATTGAATATCCAAAAGAATAAAATCATTTATTTTTTGATTTCCTGCTAAAACAGTTTAAATCTCCAAGAAAGTCAAAAACCCGTCTTCTCAGCCGCAGGAACCACTTCAATCCTCTTTTCAGTTTGTCTTTCAACGTGTGAATATTTCCCAGATGTACGCTTCCGCTGTACCCCAAGGAACTCTGCCCACTGGTCAACGAGATACTCCGAGAGTGGACGTGGTTAGAGAAGTTCCACCTGTTGCCCACGACATAAACGAAAGCCCCGCTTGACCCCCAACACGTACAGTTGTCGTAAAAGTACAAGGAGTGATTGATGCGCTTCTTGTCAACTTGTGTGACTTTCCCCAAAGATACATGCTGCGGGCATCATTGAGGGTGTGACACTATAATCACCAACCGTCCCTGTGTTTCGACCTTCTTAAACCTCTTGTAGGTAATACTTGTCAGTCTCATGATTTCCAATAACATTTCCTTGATGTCGGTAACAAGGCTTGAATCGCAGGTCGCGCAGATGAACCGGCATCTGTCGGCTTTCTTGTCTGAATTAATGACGTCAATGCCATCTAATTTGACCAATGTGCATTCGTCCTCATCGAAATACAACCTGCAGATCGCACTTTTGGCCTCGTTGTCATCATAGACTACGTGTGCGGCGGTGTACACGCTGATTTCCCACCAGACTGTTTTGGGACTTCCCGAATCTCTGCACGCTTTGCACACGCACGGTGTGTTTTCTTTCTCCGTATGCGACTTGTGTATTGAGAAGATAACACCGCTTCCCGTGATGGCACGTTGTGGATAGCAAGGAGACCTCTCTGATAGAGGACAACATTCTTTGCTGAGATTGTACTCATCTGTCCTGTTTTGACTAGGGTTTGGTACATGTATCCTAACCGTGAGTTTCGACAAGCATTGGGTAGTCAAGAGCACATGATTGCTGAGTTCCTCGTCGTTAGGCATGTATGGCTCTAATTTCATCAGATTAAATTCTTTAATTGGGATTAAATACTTGTGCACTTCATTCTTTTTACAATTTTTGAAATGTGTAGGATTCGCCTCTGTGCTCTCCTCTGTAGATTTATCGCTGGGGCTGCAAACGAAAAAATAAAGGCTTATTTTAAAATGCAATTAAAAAACAAAACACTTGTAATAATAATTTCACATGTAACCTTTTGCAGAGAGTTCACGATTCAACATGTATCAGCCTGTCACAGATAATAAAGTCAACGGTGTTATTATGAAATCTGAACAAACGTGTCATTGTTTCTGGACACCGTCCCGACTAAACTCTTGGTTGAGTCGCTACTTCCAAAAAGAATCCTTATTGTACATTATGGTTTGTCAGCAGGTAATTCTCTCTCCTTGTGTGCGCCTTCTGTCATTAAAGCCTTTCTTTAAAAACATGGTTTACATCAAAACAATTTGAAAAATTATCGAACATTTTAGAATGTTTAATTTTATCAAAAGTTATAGAAAAGCGTGTGTCAAAACAAATTTTTTATCTATTTGAAAGAAAAATAAACCTCATCAAGTCCAAATCAGTCAGTCTATAGACGTTCTTAGAGAGAAGATAATTTTTTTCTTGAAAGTAAAAATGTGACCTTCTACTCGTAAGGAACTTAAGTCTCTGTCTTGTTCCTCTAAGATCTTAATGAAGCATTAGATACTGCTGAGATTCAAAGAATTGTCAGAACCTTGCAAAATATAATAGGAATTTCAGATTCAGTACAAGCTTGGTTTCAATCCTACCTATCCAACAGATCACAACAGACTCCGTACTAGCTTGGTTTCAATCCTACATATCCAACAGATGACAAGAGACTCAGGACTAGCTTGGTTTCAATCCTACATATCCAACTTATCACAACAGACTCAGTGCTAGCTTCGTTTCAATCCTACCTATCCAACTTATCACAACAGACCAATTACTAGTTTGGTTTCCATCCCGCCTATCCAACAGATCACAACAGACTCAGGACTAGCTTGGTTTCAATCCTACCTATCCAACTTATCACAACAGACTCAGTACTAGCTTGGTTTCAATCCTACCTTTCAAACTTATCACAACAGGCTCAGTACTAGCTTGGTTTCAATCCTACCTTTCAAACTTATCACAACAGGCTCAGTACTAGCTTGGTTTCAATCCTACCTATCCAACTTATCACAACAGACTCAGTACTAGCTTGGTTTCAATCCTACCTATCCAACTTATCACAACAGACCAAGTACTAGCTTGGTTTCAATCCTACCCATCCAACAGATCACAACAGACTCAGAACTAGCTTGGATTCAATCCTACCTATTGAAAAGATCACACCATACTCAGTACTAGCTTGGTTTCAATCATACCTATCCAACTTATCACAACAGACTCAGAACTAGCTTGGTTTGAATCCTACCTATCCAACTTATCACAACAGACTCAGTACAAGATTTGTTTCAATCCTACCTATCCAACTTATCACAACAGACTCAGTACTAGCTTGGTTTCAATCCTACCTATCCAACTTATCACAACAGACTCAGTACAAGATTTGTTTCAATCCTACCTATCCAACAGAACATAAGTGGTGTCAGTGGATGTCTGTTTCTCTTTGTGTATTGTGAGCTTCAGGGCTCTATTTGGGTCCGGTACTTTTCGTACAGGATATAAATGCTTCGCAAACTTTTTACTAAATGGAAAAACGGCAGAAATTTCTCGAATGCTTTAGTGACCAGTGCCTTATTTTACCTGTACTGACGGGGTAGGGGTATTGTATTTATTTTAATTTTTTCGTTTTATGTTCTTATGCCCGAAAAATTAGAATGTTCTATAAGGTTAATTGTGTGGAAACCCTGAGAGCCAACCGCTCAAAGAGACGGCTTGTCCTTTGATGGCGGCTGGACTACTGGGGCGAGTTCAGAGGTGTTGAATGTGACGTTCTGGCGTTATCACACTTGAATTGGGAAACAAAGTGTCAGCAACGGCCATGGGTCCTATGACGTGGATGGCAACTGACCATAGAATCAGTGCGCATGAGCATCATCGAGCATGAGCTCTTCCAAGTCAGAATGCACAACTAGTTATGTTTAATTCCTTAACATCTTTACTATCTTATCTAACTAACATTCGTCCCTACTCAGTGTGTTCCTAACTCTGTCCTATCCCTATCTCTCTCTCCGTCCGTCTGTTCTCCCAGTGTGTCTCCCCTCGTGCCTCTTTAATACCCGCCAGTCTCTCATAAGTCAAGCTTGTTTGGCGTAGCCAATCTCTGGGGAGACTACCACACCCAGGCCAGTTGGCCTGTGTGTTACGGCTTGAGTTAACACCCCGTCCAGTACCGTGGTCAGTCGCCGTCCATATCAAAGGATCCAAGGTTGGCATCAGTCGCCATCCGTATCAAAGGATCCAAGGTTGGCCTCGTTCCTCGGCCGCACCCGTCCAGCTTCAAATGACCCGTTCCTCTGAGCGCCGAGTATTTGGCCTCAGGGCCTCCACAGTACTTATCTTTTCCCTACTTTTATTCAGGTAGATAGTTCTGATATGCGATTCACGACATCAACTAGGAATCTTGGCTACATTATTTCTGACAACATGTCTACCAACAACTTCATCTCTCTGCCCACATTGCCATCCGTCAGATCAGCTCAATCCATCACTACTTCACGTACAGTGTACAGTGCAACGAAAACTCTTGTTTTGTGCACATGTTCTATCTCGTCTTGATTATTGTAATACTCTTCTTTCAGGTTCTGGAGACAGTAAATTGGTATCTAGTCTAATTGATCAATCACGTTTAGCAACTCTTTCCAGTAGGCGCATCACCATCATAACCATTGCATATATATGTATATGTGTGTGTTGGGGGGGGGGGAGATTGGTTGTCAAAATGAGTGATCAGTTAAAAATTTTAAAAAATCATTTCAAAATGTAAATTATAAAATAATACCAATGCTAATTCATCTTAAAATTTTAAGCATATATACAATATTTAAACAAAATCAGTAGATTTTATAATAAATATCTTTCCTATTATTAATTTCACCGTCGTCTCCTGATCCGTCGGGCGGACAAAACAAAAGTCAAAATCGACCCACTTCCCGTGATGCCACCGAGCTGAAATTTTGAACATTAATGTATTGTATAAAAATTTCAGATCTGTCGAATGTAACGTAATAAAATTAGTTCACTTTTAGTTTATCTATACAAAACTCAACGTTGACGTCTCCAATTGAGTTCACCTCCACGTGTTTGCTAAAGTTCAGCTATATGTGACCACTCCCTAACCCAATCCCTCCCATTTTACAGCAAGGAAAGTTCAATAAGGTTCAGTTTTTAAATGTTTGTCACGCTGCATTTTATTTTGAATATAATCCATATTTTTAGTTATGTCTCATATTAAAGTGATTTACAGTCAAAACCTTTGTTTTACGGTTTGTTTATTTTAAGATAAATAAGATTTTCCCATACTGTTATAAAGTGAGTGTCATGCGAAATTTGTTAAGTTATATGGGTCACCTTAATTTACCTGAGATTTAAAAAAAAAAAACTATCGCGGGTTTACAGTTTTTGAAAGTTTGAAAGTTAAAGTTATACTATTTTTAAAAATATTTTTATATTATTGTAGATTTATGTTCTGCAAACTGGGGATTACTTTCTGAAAGCTTCGGG
>MUZC01000438.1:90377-118111 GCA_002072015.1 Radix auricularia | reverse complement strand
GCTTACCTTTAAAATAATGTCTCTTGGTAAAACTATAGTAAATTATGAATGAGTATTTTATAATTGTTTATGTCCTATAACATATAAAGTACTGCAGGTATTTGTGCATGACTACTGAAATTTCAACAGCCCTTAGTTTAACGAGAGGCCTTTTGAGGTAGCACTTGTACAGGGGTGGCTATTTCCTCGGCGTAAATTCTAGAACAATTAAACTGAAATACCAAAAATACTGAAGTAGTACCAAGAACTTTCTTAAGGCTTTTTAAGTTTACAAACATTATTGTACACACTTTCCAGGACCCTCCGTAAAACATCAAGATCCGTTTTATGCCACCCTTCGTCATTTGGTGGCCCTCCAAGAAGCTATAGGATGATCGCAATGTATGTATCCTGCTGTTCATTCTCTCGTGTTGGTTTTACATTATTCTATAGTCGACGTTCCGATCGTCTTTTTTAACCAATTAAGGATTATTTAACTGGTTCTCTTTGTTTCTTTACCTTTATTGTGGGCTTGTGTGTGGGGTTGTGTGTGTGGGGTTGTGGGGGGGTTGTGTGTGTGGGGTTGTGTGTGGGGTTGTGTGTGTGGGGTTGTGTGTGTGTGGGGGGTTGTGTGTGTGTGGGGTTGTGTGTGTGTGGGGGGGTTGTGTGTGCGTGGGGTTGTGTGTGTGGGGTTGTGTGTGTGGGATTGTGTGTGTTAATTTTAAATCAACAAATGAACATTATGTTAAAGGATGTGTTTTGTTTTGATTGGATTTAAATATTGAGAGATTTCTTTTTAACTGCATTAGTTTTTAATGTTGTCGATATGATAATGATGTTCTCCTTTTCACATTTAAATCTACCGGGTACTTTCAATATTTTAGGACTTAGTACTACATATTTTTTAAAATTTATATGTCTTATTGACTTAACTGTGAATCATTAATGCCTAGAAATATTCTTTTGTTACATAAAATGACGCTACACACGAAATCATTTTCATTCATTCATAATAAAATGAAATCAAGTGATTAATTAGTATTTTATTTTTCTTTTGTGCAAAATTTTTTTTTAAAAATAATAATAATAAAAGAGAAGAACATTAGTGAAAGGAAATCTAAACACGTTATTAAAGCCTACCTCGGAAACATACTTGTACACCAGTTCCAGAATTAACAAAGTTCAAATAAATACATAATTTTTGAACCGTATCCAGTAAAGAATATGACATCAACACTGTTATTTATTTATCAGATACTAATGTAACTTTATCTTGCGGTCAGTTTGTTTTCCATAAGCATATACGATTTGTTTTATCTGAACTATAAAAAGACCGAGTGTGTCATTACTACAGATAAGATTGACTAATGCACTGAAATTGCTTTCATTTCTTTAAATATAATGTTGTAAAATAGTTACGAAGAAATGAAGGTCTCCATTACTTAAGATCTAGAAATTTGAATACGTGTATTGTACAGCATTGCAGAAAGTTTCATTCAGGGACAAACAAGGCTTACATCACAAATGCCCTTCATGAAGATTCTTTGGTTATGTCAGCATAGTGACACTCAAAAGTTATGTCATGAAGAATAAAGTGAAAATCGTAATTAAATAAATGTTGCGACAAATTGTGATACTTAATGCCAAACAAATTAAACTGGCGTATTCTTATCGTTTCATTGGATGCCGCAAAAGACAAATGGAATCACTAGTGGTTGAGTATGCTGTTAGGTAAAGGTTAGGATGACTTAAGACAGAGTTTGACTTAAGTCAAATTATGTGGTGACTTAGGAACATCTTTTAGTTAAATGTTTGGTTGACATAATGCTGGATTTGACTTTTAAAAATTCAGTGATAGATTGACAGAGTCAATGATCAATTTTTGTGCAAAGGAATCTCAGCTATAAAATTGCCCTCGGAAATAAATTTAGAAAGTCAACCCTAGAAAGTCAGTTTTAATCTAGACACATTTAGAATTTCCAACGTCCAAGAAAACTATGTGTCTATATTCAACTAAGCTACAGATCTTTTTTTTTTTTAATCATTAAAGAAACGAATAAAAAAAACACATCGATTATCAATCTTATCTAAAGAGACGCCCCTTCTATGCAGAAGATAATTGCGTCCACAGACCATGATGCAAGTGATGCAGCGTTCACAGGCCACGGCTATGAGGGTTCCACGGATTACCCATCCGCCTAAATAGTGTCAGGTACTCGTTCGGAGCTGGGTGACTCAGGGACGCCCTAGGCCCCGGGAACAAATCCTTGCCTTCGCATGGATTCGAGCCCGTGACCATCGGTACGCCAGTCAAGCGCACTGCCACTCGACCACCGTGTCCCATTATTAAAAAATATATAACAACTGCTAACAGTCAATGCATTAAATTTTGTCACGATGTTAATATTGTTCATTTTATTGTTAACTCTGCTAATGCCTTAATTCATTCTTGTTAATTTTCACTTTTGAAAACTGCACCTTGTGACAATTTCTGTTGGTACATTTTATTTTTAGACTTTTCGCCATTGTAGTGGCCGTGCCGATAGCGGTTAATGTATGCTGATTGCCATTGACGCTTTTATCTCTATCAATGTTAAAAGCTGCGCACCTCTTTCGTTCGTTTGGCTGGGTGGTAATTATTTTAGTATTTAAAAAAACGTTTTATTTATTTTTTGGGAAGTACATACATATTTAAATGTTATAATTAATAAATATATATAAAAAATAACCAATATTTAAATGTTACATTTTAATATTAATAAGCATGGAAAAAAACATTATTTAAAGCTATAATAAGCCTGAGTTTAATGGTAATACTTAGCAAAATGGTAATTCTTAAATTTAAATATTCCAGTTAGTTGAAATTTATTAAATATGTACTTAGCAAAACTCGATTGTTCAAATTCAAGAGTTAAATATTTTATCAGATTATGATCATGATCATAAATACATAGAGTAAAAACAGATGCCTGTATAATTACAATATCATAATAACAACTTCACAAACCAGTCTTAGTCTCTCTCTCTCGCTACAATAGATCCACAATTGGCATAGCCATCTGTTCACTCATCCTTAATCTATATATCTCTCTCTATATGTTCCTTCACCCTCAACCTTTCTCTCTCTCTCTCTCTCTCTCTCTCAATCTGTCTCTGTTCTCTGTTCCTTAAACCTCAATCTATCTCTCTGCCGACTACACACCTCCTATCCCGCCCATTTCTTCTACCTCCCCCCCCCATGATAAGTTCTGCTCATCCTATAGGTTCAGAGACAAGAGTCCCGCGTTCACAAACACCACAACATCCTGTGAAATCACACGGTACCCAACCTTGTCAACAAACCATTGAAATAACTATAAATACATCACAAATTAGAATTGCCATATTATTGATTAATAATTATTTTTTTACACATTCACAAAAATAAGTTTATATTTTGTTGGCTGCGCGATCTTATATATAAATATAAATAAATAAATAAATAAATATGCAGATATGCTTTTATTTTTGTAAAATATTAATATCTTAGTTTTTTAAATAAATTATCTCAAGTACGGAAGTGTGATATTAAGGTGCACACATTTAACTGTTTAGATAAATACCCATTTCTTTTTATTTTAAATATAAGCTTTAAAAAATATTTTTTTTTAGTTAGAGTAAGAGTAAAGCACACGTTAAAATTTTTAAAAAAATGTTTGTGTTGTATTAGCACCAAGTATCAAAAGTATTTTATTATTATTTTGTTCTTTATTGTTTCACTTCCTGGTCTAATGTTGGTAGTTTTGCAACCGAATCGGGTATTTCCTTTTCCACTTGACTTTAGGTAAATTCACCTCTTACGAGCCATGACAACTTGTGGTTTAAAGTAACGTGATCTTTATTGTGTGCGCGTGTGTTAGTGTGTGGGTGGACATTAAGACAAAATAATGTACAAAAGTATTTTTAAACCCTGAAAACCAAAGTTAAAAAAAAGAAGATAAATCCTTTATATATGACACATAACTAAAAGTATGTTCAATACAATACGCACAGTGCGACAGACTAGCATACACATTTACAGATCGGGAAGTATTATAAAAGTATGTTCAATACAATACGCACAGTGCGACAGACTAGCATACACATTTACATGCTACAATGAGATAGATACACAGAGAAAATCTGAAAATTCATTATTTTAATTACAGTACATTCGCTCGATGACAACGTTTGATAGATCCTTTGTATTATCGCCACGAGTCTGCCTGCACAATTTCAGCTCGATAGGATATTGGGAAACTGGTTCAAAAAACGATGCAAAGTTTTTCGACAGACAGACGCTACGAGATAAAACAAAGGATTAAAAAAATTAAATGTTTTTTTTTTAAAACTA
Source organism: Radix auricularia (assembly GCA_002072015.1). Classification (NCBI taxonomy): domain Eukaryota; kingdom Metazoa; phylum Mollusca; class Gastropoda; family Lymnaeidae; genus Radix; species Radix auricularia. Next base: position 113,760 of record MUZC01000438.1, on the reverse strand, counting down.
GGATTATTTGTATATTTGCCTAGGAAACTTTTGAACATTATTTGGATGTCTCTGCTTGTAAGGAAAAAAATTAAAAGCTAATTAGCATATTCACTTAGCGAAAATGTTTGTTTTCTTAAAGATCCCAGCAATATATTTTTGAACATTGTTTAACTATTACATGTTTACCACTAGTGAATTGTATGCGCTGCAATCAAAGCAAGCTAGAAATGGATAAAACAAAAAAAATTTAGTACAAGTTCTTAAATTAAAAATTAAAAAACAACCTGCATCAGGTGCTGTGTTTCTAAAAGCAAAATATGTGTTTGGTTTGAAATTCTAGAAAAAAAACAACAACGAATTTCCAGTAGAAAGAAGGGGAAAAATAAAATATTTAGGGTTAAAAAAAAAAAGAAAATTCAAGAAGTGAACATTTTTACATGTTCCTCGGTTTAACCTGTTTGGTACTTAAAAAAAAAAACCCGACATTGAACTAAAATTAAAAGTTTAATTTTTGTGATCAAAGTGATGGCAATGTTATCGTTCTCGTCCCAAACAAGTGAAACAACAGAGGTATAGGAGTAAGACTCTTAAGGTTATAAAAATAAAACACTTTCATAGGACATAAAAGAAATAATGTCGAAAGAGAGATTAAAAATACATCAACAAAAAAAAAAAAAAAGCAAAAAAGTATTATAAATGTTGGTATTTATGAGAAAAAAGAAGATTAAGGAGAGAAAGTAACAATGGGGTTGAAAAGAAAATAATAAAACAAAGAAACTAAAAAATCTCAACTAACAACAACAACAAAATTAGAATAGCAACACGAAAATTATGGAAGAGGTACCAAGACACACAATAATAAAAGAAGCATTGTGTGTTGAATGAGGCTGAAGAAAGGAATGAATAATTGAATAAATATATAAATTATCATACATNTATATATCAAAGTATGTATGCATGTTTGTCCTTTAGAGCTGACTAAACCATTCATCCAATCACTTTAAAATTTTAAGAAATTGTTCAGTATGCTTTCGGAATGGTTAACTAAACATATTAAACATGGAGGTTTGGGGGCCCAAAATGTTTTATTTTCTAAAATGAGCTGAAAAAAAAATAGTTAAAGCGTCTGCTGCTTGGAAAATTTATGGATCTTGACCATTGTATACAAACTTGATAGCCCATATTAAAATAGCATTGGTCATTGAACTCCTAATGTCCATTCCTTCAAAGCGGGGGACGAAAAATTACTTTTTCATAAGCTTCTAAGACGTAATTCCCTTTATGATTTTACACAACATAGAAAAATATTGACAAATATGTCTATCATAATCAAGAATGCAATAAGCATATACTTAAAAGATCTTTCCTTGCACCGATTGGGTCTTGGGGCGCATAAAGTAGTTTTTTTTCTTATATGAACTCGATGTAAATTAGTTAAGGCGTTAGCTTTTTAGAAAATGTATGGATCTTGACCAAACTTGGTGCATATAAACTTGATAGACCATATTAAAATACGACAGGGCATTGGACTCAAATTTCCATTCCATTGGAGCGGTGGGCACACACATCTTACCCCCCCCCCCATAAGCTTTTAAGACTTAATTCCGATTAGGATTTTACACGACCATAAAAATATTGATAAATATTCTATTATGATACACTCCAATAAACAGGTACTTAAAAGTTCTTTCATTGCACTGATTGGGCCTGCAGGCCCATAAGGTCGGTTTTTGCTTATATGTGCTATATGAAAATTAGGTTAAGCGTTAGATTCTGCTCAAATTAATGGATCTTGGCCAAACGTGGTATATAAGAACATGAGAGCCTTTATTAAATACAATAGGTTACTGATTTCTTAATGTGCATTCCTTTGGACGCAGGTGCTCCAAATGCCTTTTTTTCGGATACGTTAATGTTTTTCCCCATTCAATTTTTAAAGAATGTGACAAACATTGATGAAAATATCCATTTCGATCCAATTACAATATAACCAATGTTTTAAACTTTACGTTTTGTTCCTATTGGGCCCTGGGCCCTAGATTTTTATTCTCATATCTATCAATATGTAAATCAAAGTGTGGTTGTATGTTTGTCCTTTTTGGCAGAGAGAGCCATCTCTCAGCTTTACTTTCTTCGATTCTTTGTATTTCACCGCAGCTAAGTTTCTAATTTTTATCCTTTATTTTTTATATTCGTTTTATTTGTGTATTGTATGTCCGTTGAAAAAAGGCTCTTTGCTGAAACGTTCGCTGTTTTGTTACGTCCTGTCAGGCGTACCCTTACCTTGTTTAGGTCTTTTCCATTTAATTTTTTATAAGCCTCATGCAGTCTCACCAGTCATTTTGTTTACTCCTTTTTGGCTGACTAAACCAGTCTTAAAATCACCATGAAACCTTAGGATATTGTTAAGTATGCTTTCGGGATGGTAACTGGCTAATTCATTTGTTAAATGTAACACTCTTGGGGCACTTGGGGCCCATAATGTTGTTTTTTGCTTATATAAAGTTATTCCAAATGTTAGCTACTGTAAAAATGAAAAAAAATTTAGTAAACAAAAACTTATGAGCTCATTTTAAATTAATATAGGCCAATGAACTCCTAATGTTCATTCCTGGGGGCCCCAAATGTCTTTTTTCGTAAACTTTTAAGATTTTAATCCCCATTCAAATTAAGTGGTTCTTAAGAAATAAACACAAATATATCAATTCAGAAATTGATTACAATAAACAGGAGTTTAGAACTTTGAATCTTGCATCGAATGCTTAAACAAGCAATATATAATTAATATAAGCGTCAGCTACTACGAATATGATTGGAAATCTAATAAACGTTGTATATAAAAACTTGAATGCCCTTATCAAAATAAGGCAGGACACTGAACATCTTATGTCAATTGTTTCGGGGCTGGGGGCCTATTTGTCTCTTTCCGTAAACTGATAATATTTTTATTCCCCTTTCAATTTATAACGCTATTTATTGGTTTCTGGCTTTATGGTTTTTAGATTATCCCTTTTATCCTAAATCGTTGCAACGCAAGTCGGGTCTGCTAGTATATATATATAGATAGATTTTTTTCTATGTATGTACATACAAGTTTATTGCTTTATTGTTTATTACAATTTTACTGGCTAGATAAATTAGGGCGTTAAATGGGCAAAAAATGAAAAGAGAAATAGTTATGGTAAAGATTGTAATTAAGCCACGGCGACAATATAAGTCCAAGAGATGCATGTAAAAAATTTATAAAGGTACGTTTAAATTAGCAAATGGTGGAAACTCTGTACTTTACGTTGTCAATATTACCCCGCTAGTTTGGGTCTGTTATTGTTACAAGTATTTTTTTTTATGACAGATTATACTCCAACGCCACCAAGCACAGCACAAGCAAACTTTTCTGGTAGGAATCTTTTGATGACGTCGGCTGGTCGCTCATCACACAGAGACAGTGATCTCGCACGTCTTACCACGACATGTCTTACAACCACAGTGAATATACCCTGTAGAGCCTTATCAAGCACAAAGAAAACACACATTGCCCGGGCAAAACCTTCGCTTTGAAACTGCACGTTTCACGTCGAATGGGGACTAGAGGACCAGTTTTGGGAAGTAATTTTAGCATTCGAATGACTCTCACAATGTTCGTGGTTTTTATAAGAACTGTGCTACATGTTCGTGATTTCCGGAAAACTCCGATTAACCTTCGTTGATTTATGAAATACCGTGTACAATCGTTTATGTTTTTATGGAATAAATTGCACAATTTTCTTGCATTTAATAAATATCACTGTCAAAATTATTGACTTTAATTAATACTTGATTCATAATCAACCTACTACTTGAATAATTTACATATTTTAGCGTGGCCTTAACAAATACCTCACACTTGCTTTGTCAATTTTTTTTCAAACAGAGCTTCTAGCTCGATTACATGTTTATACTTTGATGACTAGGTTAGCGTCATACCGATAGCTGAGCTCGAATCATCTAACTCCAACCAGCGGTGCTGTAGTTTCTTTTATTTTCGTTGACGCCGCTGTGAACGTGATCGTACCAAAAATCACTCCCCAGGATGTACACCGCGGCGCCGCTGCTGCCCTTGCAAGTGTCTGTCGTGTAGTAGTAGATACTCCGGTATTTTTCGCACTTGACCACCTCCGTCCAGTGCCCGATGGTAACGTACTTGGTCATACCGTGGGGGTGTGACACGATAATGGCCAGCCTCTTCTCGTCCATTGTTGCCTTGTACCTGTCCCTCAGAGTCTCCCACACCCCGCCCAGGCGCTTGACCATCAGGGAAATCTTCCCGATGAGCTCCTTATCGCACGTCACGCAGGTCAGTCGGCATCCGTCTTTCACAACGTCCGTCTCTTCCACCGTCTGACCCTCGATGATGATCTTGGAGCTCGTCTCGTTGTCGTAGAATAACCCGCAGGTCGTGCTCCTCGCCTCGACACTGTCGAACACGACATGTGTTGCTGTGAACACGCTAACCTCTGCGAACTCCTTGCTTGGGGTTGGTGATCTCAGACACTTCTTGCAAGGGCAGGTCTGGTCGTCTGCTTCTGAGAATAGCCTAAAATCAAACACTCTCCCACTTCCGGTTCTGAAGCCTATTGTTTCCTTGTAGTCGTTGAGCGGGGATGGAGTCTCAGAGTCCAGACGTCTCTTCGGTCTGTGGGGGCTGATCCTGGTCACAGTAACGATGACCGTAAGGTCAGCCAACGCTCTGACCATCTCAACGATGTCCTTGTCGTCAAGGGGAAGGTGGTCAATGGAGAACTTGTCCACTGGGATGAATGTCCGGTGGCCACCATTCTTGGGGCAGTCCTCAAATTGTAACACCTTACTGGCCTCATCCCCAATGTCCACTTCGACTTCATCTACACCTGATAGAGTTAAAGGATAATTTTTTTAAAAAATGAAATAATTGTCCTATACTACGCCAGGGGTGTGCAACATTTGGGCTGTTTCCTGCCCCATTACACTGGCCCCAAATCATTTTCGCAGAAAAACAAAACGATCACTATTAACAATTTACCTCTCGTAATAGTCAACGTGAGATAATAATGACATAATCATAACATTTTGTAGGTAAACACAGTGCTTAATTACAAACAAACAAATTTCCATAGATATTCTCTTGTGTTTCTAGTTTATTGAACATTGTCATGTTAACCTTACATCATGTCACATAAGTATATTTTTAAGTGGCATTAGCACACTTGATCTTTTGAGCTTGAACGTGAACTGTCTTTGGGTCGTTGCGACACTATTTTGAGCTGCACACTATCTCATGCCATGTGTCCCGGTCTTTTGCTGCCTCTGGGAATCGCTAAATGACAGGTGCACTGAGAACACAAAAATTGAATAAGTGAAAAGCTGCTTCACTAACCCTGCTCATGTAACTTAGCAGTCCAGTGTGCAGAAATTAGTGGCTGCATTGCTCCTGGATGTTTGCCGAGAGTCGCGCAAAGTCCGGGCGCTTGCTAAAGATCATCAGTCGTATTCCTGACGCCAGATTGGTGTCCACATCGAGTTCGATATTTGTTTTTGAGATATTTCATTCCTGAAAATGACGCTTAGCCCGTGTAGTGATTCCAAACAGCACTAGAGTGTTTCTTGCTGTTTCACGGAGCTTGGGATACTCCATAGCTACTCTTCATGTCTCCAGTAAATCGTTTTTGCCCTTGAATTTCATTACAAGCTTCGCGTTATTATTTAGTTTGATCAGTTCCATTTGGACATCAAAAGGCGAACTCTCAGTCTCAACGAGAAGCAATAAGTCTCATATCTTCAGAGATTTTTTCGAAATCCCGAAAACATTTCGCGAATTCCAACAGCGCTTCGAAGACGACTGAAAAGAACGTAGCTGGAATTTCATTTTTTTCATGGCTCTTGATTAGAGCTTTAAGTTGCGGGAAATGATAGTGATTGAGCTGTTGGATTTGATTTTTTTTAGCAGATGACGTTTTTCACAAAAATCCTGTACTCGTCCGTGTATGAGGCAAAGTTGTTTCTTTGCCGTGCAGAGAATCGTTGATATAAATTAACTAATCTACATGGAAGGCTAGAGATGTTAAGATAGCCTGGCTCCGCAATTGGAAGTCCTTGTTTTTCCGTGGTAAACATTCCAGTATTTTGTTTTCCTAGTAGCAGAATACGGAGAGATGTTTCTCCCTAAGACAACCAACAAACACTGGTGTGGTACAGAATATCTTAAGGTGGCGAATCATTTGTATGAAGAATTTGCATGAATTTGCGGTGGTAAAGAGCATTCGCGCAAATGAAAATGATAATTCTATTAACATCCTTGAATGGTATGCAAATCAACAGATTTAAACACAGCGCCTTGTGGTGAATAATTCAATGCAGATTTATGAGCTGGTCGTTAGCGTGACCCTTCAACTGCTAAACACTACAGCTAACGCTACAGCTACCGGAGTCGTAATTTGTTTAGCAATAAGAAGTGCTTAAAGGTGTAAATGAATTTTCCATATTTCGTATACAACTTTACATATTATATTGCCAAAAAGCAAATATTTGACGGCCGCATGGTATTGTTATTTGAACAGATTTCCACGGCCGCACATTTTTGCGCAACTCTGTACTACACTATCTTATTGTTTTTGGTATCTGTGATAAGCATGCGGGTTCATAAAATACGATGGTAATATATCAGATTAGTTCAACGTTCTCGAGTAGGGAGTAAAGAAAATCAAAATAACTGACATAATATTTTTGTTTATCAAAAGGAATTTTTAAAATTATAAATATTTTCCCAACTGGGATGATGAAAATAGTCCTATTATTAGACCCAGAAAATATGGCCAATTATCGAAGTTATCGATTAGTTAAACAAACTAATATAAAGGTTATGATTCGTCAGGATTAACGCTGTAGAAGTAATAGCGAGACAAGAAACACGAATTCAACTCTTTGAGGTCTGGGTAACAACTGTCTTTAATGAATCCTCTCAGTCAACCCTTGTTACATAGGGAACCTTACATTTAAAGCCATCCTTCCTCTCAGTCAACCCATGTTACATAGGGAACCTTACATTTATAGCCAGCCTTCCTCTCATTCAACCCTTGTTACATAGGGAACCTTACATTTATAGCCAGCCTTCCTCTCAGTCAACCCTTGTTACATAGGGAACCTTACATTTATAGCCATCCACCCTCTCAGTCAACCCTTGTTTCATAGGGAACCTTACATTTATAGCCAGCCTTTCTCTCAGTCAACCCTTGTTACATAGGGAACCTTACATTTATAGCCAGCCTTTCTCTCAGTCAACCCTTGTTACATAGGGAACCTTACATTTATACCCAGCCTTCCTCTCAGTCAACCCTTGTTACATAGGAAACCTTACATTTATAGCCATCCACCATCTCAGTCAACCTTTGTTACATAGGGAACCTTAAATTTATAGCCAGCCTTCCTCTCAGTCAACCCTTGTTACATAGGGAACCTTACATTTATAGCCAGCATTCCTCTCAGTCAACCCTTGTTACATAGGGAACCTTACATTTATAGCCATCCACCCTCTCAGTCGACCCTTGTTCCATAGGGAACCTTACATTTATAGCCAGCCTTCCTCTCAGTCAATCCTTGTTACATAAGGAACCTTATATTTATAGCCATCCACCCTCTCAGTCGACCCTTGTTCCATAGGGAACCTTACATTTATAGCCAGCCTTCCTCTCAGTCAATCCTTGTTACATAAGGAACCTTACATTTATAGCCATCCACCCTCTTAGTAGACCCTTGTTACATAGGGAACCTTACATTTATAGCCAGCCTTTCTTTCAGTCAATCCTTGTTACATAAGGAACCTTACATTTATAGCCATCCACCCTCTCAGTAGACCCTTGTTACATAGGGAACCTTACATTTATAGCCATCCATCCTCTCAGTTCACGGCCACACACTGTTACAGGTCACAGCACAAGTCACGTGTTTTTTACTAAGTCAAGTCCCTGTAAGCTCATAGTATGTAAACACAAAACCTCTCTCCCAAGAGCGATAGTTTACATTTAAATTTAGAAAGGGATAAGACGATTATCTATTTTTTCTTCATCTATAGCTGAAAAGTTACAATATTTGGGTAGTCAGAATCAGTGCTTTTTTTCTAGCGAAAAATGTTTGGGAACGCATTTCACATCTGTTTTTTAACCTATGTCATAGAATACTATAAGATAGTAAAATGCCGACTATTTAAATAAATATACACGAATCTGGCCAAAAAAGGTATGGGAACTCAGTTCCCATGAGTTCCCACTAAAAAAAAGCACTGGTCAGAATTATAATTCACAAGTAGGGTAGAGAAAAGGGTCTTGGATATTTTATCTCTCTTAACTAACGGCTTTAACATTGTCAAATTATTATTTTTTTTTTAAATTTGACGCTATTTTTTTTATCTCAACTTTCAAATTTTTGTACCAGTTTTTTCCCCAGACACATAGACGTACCTGTAAGATAAAGTGTATCAAGTTTGTTTTCTGCCATCCTGTGTGTCTGTAAAATGAATAATCTGAAAACGTGAAATCCAACAAAATATATTTGGTTATTGTAACGAGAAGTCATTTAATGACAATTTATATTCAAAGTAAACGTTTTTTTTGAAAATCGATTTCTATACATTTTCAGTACAAATTGATGACATTAAGAAAGAATGAATGAATGCTTTCTTTAAAATCGCTATTCCTATCCATTAAAAAACTAGAGTTTTTAAGTTAACGTCATATAACCACCAAAATTAACAAACAAACAAAAAACTAAATTTTTTAAACAAAAGTTCTGGAACACGTAGCCTGTGGAGTCCTCACAGAAGTCATGTGTAGCTATCCGGGAAAAGAGCGCGTACACCAATAGAGCAAATTATTTCGTTATAACCACTTAGACATGTGAACGAGAGTGAAGATGATCATATCTTTGTGCAAGTTACACAATGATGTTAGCCCGGTTTCGCTCTCACTGTGTACCAACATTTGAGCTAGAAGTACTCTCATCTTAGAACTGACGACGCCATCACGACCCTTTAAATCGAGCAAAGGCTTGGAGATTAAAGTGTTTTTTGTGTGTTTAAAATAAGATTCTTGCCGTGGTTTATATTTATTATTTACACGACTTAATGCGCTACAATAAAATTATGAAAAAAAACCAACAACAACATAATAAAACATCTAATAAACAAGCCATTAGATACTTGAATTTAATTCAACGACAAAGTAAAATAAATCTCTTTATTCGGTACATATTTAGCCTACATGCAAATATATTAAAATATACTGATACAAAGATACACGGATGGATAGACAGACGAATAGACATAATATAGCAGAGACACACAGACAGAGAGAATCACGGACAGAAAGATAGAAAGATATATGGATAGACAGACCGATTGATAGATAGATGACTATATAGATGAAATTTAGAAATTGATACTCATTGATAGATTAAAAGACAGTCAGGAAAAAACCTGTAACTACATACCATAATAATAAATAACTTGATCTATTTGAAAAACGTCTGAAAATAACATGTTCCTTAAAACACTCTAAATTTTCCTCATTCACAAACAATCGCCTTGTCAAACTGAAGTTAAATCCAACCAATAGCTAACAGGTGAAAGCATTGGTAACTTGAACGTGATCGAAAGGCATCCTCTAGTTGGTCGTGTTGTGTTTGCTAAAAGTAAACTTTAGGATTTTCCACAGTTGGAGATTTTTATTCTCTAGCCCAGTGGTTCCCAAAGTGGTCCGTACGGACCCCTAGGGGTCCGCGGAGCCTTTCAGGGGGTCGGTGGAAAATTAAAATTGGTTTTGGGGTCCCTGAACACCTTCAGGGGGTCCGCGCAAGGTTTCATATTAAATAATAAAACTTCTACAGCTATAACCAATCAAAATACTTGGTTTATTGAAAGGTCTAGCTTGATGCTTAAGAAATGCGGAAATGAAATAAGTAGGTCAGTGATATACATGTTTTTAACTTGAATCTACGAGGGTTGCAAGGTTTGTGTTTTTGGATGCGTCTGGAAGTTATATTTATCTAAATTGTATCCTATCATCAAATATTATTTTCAATAGCGCCTGAATGTAGCATTCCATTTAAAACATAAATAATTATTAACAGTGGTATGTTACAAAACATAATGCAATGGGTGAGCTCTGGGCCGGATTTAGGCTAATTGAGATATGGGGCCTTAGGCTATTTGAGATATGGGGGCCTTAGGCTATTTGAGATTAGGTGCCTTAGGCTATTTGAGATATGGGCCTTAGGCTATTTGAGATATGGAACCTTAGGCTATTTGAGATATGGGGCCTTAGGCTATTTGAGATATGGGGCCTTAAGCTATTTGAGATATGGGGCCTTAGGCTATTTGAGATATGGGGGCCTTAGGCTATTTGAGATAATGGGGGCCTTATGCTATTTGAGATATGGGGCCTTAGGCTATTTGAGATATGGGGCCTTAGGCTATTTGAGATAATGGGGGCCTTAGGCTATTTGAGATTAGGGGCCTTAGGCTATTTGAGATATGGGGCCATAGGCTATTTGAGATATGGGGCCTTAGGCTATTTGAGATATGGGGGCATTAGGCTATTTGAGATATGGGGCCTTAGGCTATTTGAGATATGGGGTCTTAGGCTATTTGAGATATGGGGCCTTAGGCTATTTGAGATATGGGGCCTTAGGCTATATGAGATATGGGGGCCTTAGGCTATTTGAGATATGGGGGCCTTAGGCTATTTGAGATATGGGCCCTTAGGCTATTTGAGATATGGGGCCCTTAGGCTATTTGAGATATGGGGGCCTTAGGCTATTTGAGATATGGGGACTTAGGCTATTTGAGATATGGGGTCCTTTTGAAGTCCAGATATTCTATGTCAATGATTTGAAAAAAATTCAGGTGGCCCCCAAGAAGGCGGGGCCCTAAGCTATAGCTTGATTAGCAAATAGGTCAATCCAGCACTGAGTAAGTCAAACAAACAATACCGACAAAACAAGGTCGTTGAATATTTTTAGTATGGCTAAATGTTTGAAAACAGATGTGAAATGTGATTTTTTTTTCTGAATTAAAACGATTTTTTGAAGTTAAGGCAATATCCTTGAATTTCTGGCATACTTAAGCCAACCTGTAACAAATAAATTTTCAGCACATTGTGTGTGTCATTCATCGACATCATTTATTCTCAAAAATAATAGTGATAGTTTGCATGGATCACTAGATTATGTCATTAGTGCATTTAATAAAATTAAAAGGAATGCCTTGAATTAGAAGTTCTTTACTCCACATTGTTAGGAAAATGAAGAAGACAATTATCGTTTAAATTATTGACACAGAAGTATGTTGAATATCAACAAATACGTATTTAAATCAATTTTATGCTTTCTTTGATTCAGTTTTGAAATTCCTGGACAACAAAGACAATGGTTTGCGACACAATTAACTTAAAAAAATGACATATCCTTTATGAATGATTTATTTACCAACTTTAACTAAACTAATTTGAAATTACAAGATAACCAATTAATTTTTATGCAAACTGAAAGCGTAATAAAAAAAAAATCTGCATTTGTCGCAAACCTTTTTCTGTACAAACAAAACTTAGATATATAGAATGTTTTCAGTTTCCAAATTTTTCAAAATTGCAAAATAGAGATAAAGATTTTCTGGCTTTGTAGTAACTTACTGTCAAACTTAACAACTCTTCAAGAGGCCCTGAACCAAATATTTGAAGGTATTCCTGACTTGGATATTCCCCAAATGGCAATTGAACCCTATTGCGTGTGGACAAACACAGATGTATCTATACTAATACAGGAGTAGCTTATTGAAATGTAGAACTGGAACTTATGTTTGAACTAGGATACCACAAATTGTGGTTACAAATCAGATACAAATTTTACATCTTGCACTATGAATTATTGTACAGAAGTTGTAGACTGCTTTCCTGTCTTCTTATTTAGTATAACAAAGATTCAGTGCCTTATAAACCTCATAATAAAAATCAGACACCAACTAGAAATTGGTGCTCCTGGGGATTTGCGGTTGCCACTCAAAAACAATGAGTCGGACATAAATACACTCAAAAAATCACATCACATTGATCAAAGTTATTACTTATTTTCAATTTATTTTTAAACAAAAATTATAATCTCAATAAATACTTATTCACCCAAATGTTTCTTTTTTGGGTTTGTAATTTTTGTACTATGCATTCAAGTAGTTTTTTCACCTGGGGGTCCGTGGGTGAAGTTTTGACTATAAAAGGGGTCCGTGTGTCAAAAAGTTTGGGAACCACTGCTCTAGCCGCTGTGAAAATTTGACGTTTGCCGGGAGATATGTTTATATTTATATATTACTAGCCGTCCCGCGTCGTAGCATACGCCGCTAATGATTTAGTGACGTGTGACATTTTATGAAAGTAATTGTTGAGGAGAGTGTGTGTTTACTTTTCTGTCACTGAGCACAACGGAGAGCACGAAGTTATTATACCACTTGTCGAGAAACAAAGCTTTCTGCGCCGTGTTGCGAAGAAAGTGGGAAATGAACGTACACAAACACAAACATTGTTAAAATATTTTTAAAAAGTAACGTCTTAGATGGAGCTTGAACCATCCGCGTGTAAGGCGAATGTAATAACCACTACAATACGAAATACACACCATTCTGTTTTTCTGAAAGAACAAAGTAATTGACCTCGATTGAACGAATTGTTGGTCTCGATGACCCCCCCCCCCCAGTCACTCTACCTTTTCTTGCAAGCTGATAGGTCGGTGGAGCAGGAAGTCAGTTTGGTTTCGGAATGGTTGAACCATGAAGATAATTATATTTATAGATAGATACGTATATATGTAATCGTGGTTGTGATAAAGAAGTTTTCAGCGGAAGTGGTACAGAATTATAAAAAAAAAATTCTTTGTTTTTCGCATAACATTTGCCGCTGTTTATAGTTTAAAGGAAAAACACCATATTTTAAAGATTTAATTTTATGTTAGAAGCATTTGAATTATTTTAATGCTATCCAAACAAACTTAGATAAAAAAAAGGGATACAATTGATTGTCTATTTCGTCTTGTTTACAACAAAAATCACGCCAATGACTTTTTTTTAATAATGTCGCGTAAAACATGGGAAACTGTAAGAACTTTTATGGATAATAAACTTAATATCATATAGGCGGATTTGTACACTTATTAAGAGACGCGATTAAAACGATATACTTGACATATATACCAAATTAACTAGACCTTGACATGTACACATATTAACTAGACCTTGAAATGTACACATAATTAACTAGACCTTGGCATGCACATATAATTAACTAGAGCTTGACATGTACATATATTAACTAGACCTTGACAAATACACATATTAACTAGACCTTGGCACGCACATATAATTAACTAGAGCTTGACAAATACACATATTAACTAGACCTTGGCACGCACATATAATTAACTAGACCTTGGCATGCACATATAATTAACTAGACCTTGGCATGCCAATATAATTAACTAGACCTTGGCATGCACATATAATTAAGTAGACCTTGGCATGCACATATAATTAACTAGACCTTGGCATGCACATATAATTAACTAGAGCTTGACAAATACACATATTAACTAGACCTTGACAAATACACATATTAACTAGACCTTGACAAATACACATATTAACTAGACCGTGACACGTACACATGGATCTTGACATGTACGCGTACTTAGCAGAAAGTTCATATGTACACAATAACTGGAAAGTGACACGAAAAAAGTCAAAATTTACAGAACAAACAGCCGTTGAAATTAATTCATTTTTATAAACACACTTTGCTCATTATCCCTTCGTAAAAATTATCTAGACTGCCAACACTAATCTAGACTGTCAACACTAATCTAGACTGCCAACACTAATCTAGACTGCCAACACTAATCTAGACTGCCAACACTAATATAGACTGCCAACACTAATCTAGACTGCCAACACTAACCTAGCTGAGTGCTGTATGGCTTTGATGTGTGATTGAGTGTGTTTGTAACCTGCAGATACTCAGTCATAATTGTGAGTTTGGTTCAATTGGTTCAATCTTTTGCAAGAGATTATTGAATTGAGTATTAAAACAGAGAGAGAGAGAGAGAGAGAGAGAGAGAGAGAGAGAGAGAGAGAGAGAGAGAGAGAGAGAGAGAGGGACAGAGAGAGATTCTATGAGCGAAAAAAAACAAAAAAGTGTTATTCAACCGTTATTCAATACACTCATTAAATTAAAAATGTAGACTTTTGAAAAAAAAAAACAAGTAGCGTATTTAAAAAAAATCCTTACAAACTATTTATTTTTAAACAGACCACCATTAAGAGAAAGTTTCTACATTAAACAAAATATAAACTGGCGTGCAGAATTAAAATATCTAAGAAAATATTCTTAAACTTAGTTCAAAAATATTATTGTCGTAAAAAGGAGAAGTAATTTACGGCATTGAAATTAGCGAGGAATAAAATCCTAACGCAGGTTCAGGACACATTTGTTTCGTGCGTTTCAAATGGATAAATTTACCTTTTTAGTCATGTCACGTGTGGCCAACTAGCCGATGTTGTACCCTCTTAACTGCTCATTCAATGAATTTTTTAAAAAATAAATCACAAATAATTTACTACGCTGAAAATCCTGCTACTCAAATAACATTTAGCAATTAAATGATCGTGAATGATAGTCAAACAGAAGAGTAGGCACTTTTGTATAGACTCCTTTTTCTTTACTCGTCCTTTGGCAGGAGATAAGACAAAACTTCAAAAATTGGAATTAATTTGGCCTCGCTTTAACTCTTGTTGAGTGTGGTGCATGTTTGAGGTTAACAAGTAACGTGAAACTTCCGTTCCATTGACATCGTTTGTGAACAATGACCATATCCTTTTTCATATAGACACAATTAATTTATCGATTACTCTTTAAAACTTCAATCGATTAAAATTAATTTGATAGCTTAAAATTTAAGAGAATGTTTCTAATTTTAAAAAAAAATATATTAATAATTTATATTTTTCGGTACTTACAAACTTTTCCCTGGTATTATTTTTATTATTTATTTAGACGTGCATACGTAAACGTGCAGGCTTATCTCCCTTATATCTTACTTATCAGAGCAAATTTGCTGTGTTACACAACAAAATTTTGTAGTCATGGAATTACCGCGACTCGAAAGAATTCGCCAACTAATGAATCCAACCCTAACGGGATCTATATATACGTAATCGAAAGTAATCTATTAATCTATTAGC
This sequence comes from Radix auricularia, assembly GCA_002072015.1. Lineage (NCBI taxonomy): Eukaryota > Metazoa > Mollusca > Gastropoda > Lymnaeidae > Radix > Radix auricularia. Next base: position 98,495 of record MUZC01000438.1, on the reverse strand, counting down.
ATTTTTGTTCATCGACCGATTTAAAAAAAAAATCAGTTGCAGCGCTACGTGGAGCTTCCGTGTCTCTTTTCCTTTTAAGACATTTCTCAGTAATAGATGCCATCGGCCGAGATTGCCACAAAATTACGCCATTATCAATTAGGATCACTTGACGTCAATATTTTACTTCTGCGAAAAGTGTAATCAGCAAATACTAAAAGTATGGAAGCTTTCACCTTACGTCATTCCATTAGCCCAAGTAAAGTTATTGCTTCCTGGTCGATCAGAGGGAAATAAAGCAAGGTCAATGAGTTTGCTTAAATTTCAGCGTCGCAAAAATGATCAGCTGCTGCCGGTTCAACTAGACCTCTCAGCAGAGCCGTCTTCACACCATTTTGGGACCCCCAGGCAGAGAAATAGTGTTGGGCCCCTGGGCAAAAAAAATGTGCGCCGCCCCACCCTAGGCTGGATATAAAATTAATATACATAATATATATAAATTAACATTTTACCATTGGGCCCCTATGCTCGTGAGCGCCCGGGCAAATGACCAACGGGCCTCTGCGTTAAGACGGCCCTGCCACTCAGTAGACGCCGCGCGCCGAACACGCCGCCGAATTTTCGTCCGCAAAACATTTGCCTGAAAATATGCGGCGCGCCGCATGATCCTAATAAACTACATCGCGTTTGTTTTATTCATGACAATTAGTAATTTATATTCTAAGTGCCTATCAGGTATCGAATGACAGAAACTGAGTGAGTGGAATGCATTCATGAACTGTGTTAGTAGGACAGCATAATATAAAACTTTGTTTTTCTATTGTTAAAAATAATAAAACTTTTCCTGAAGTATTGTAAAAAAGGTTTTATTGCTGAAGTTTTGTTACGTCATCATTGGCCAGACTTCATCCGAATGTCATACGAATAATACGTAATCAGCCGAAAAGAAGCCGTTAACGTCAATTTACGGAGAAATCCGGCTAATTCGGATATCAGCCACAAATTATGTCAGCCAGCTGAAATTAAAAAAAAAAAAAATCGCCTGGCAGTTCTAGGTTCTATTAAACTTGTATTAGCAGGATGTCGTACGTTGTTTCAAGGAACTGGATATCTTTTCATTGCATTGCTTAGCAGGAAATGTGTCAAGTAACGCGCTTCGACTTCTTCTTACCACTTGCCTTGGTTTTTTTTAAAATTTGACTTGTTTTCTTATTTGACTTGGTTTTTTATTTTACTGGGTGTGTTCCTGTTGACTTGGTTTGTTCATTTGACTTGGTTTGTTAATTTGACTTGTTTTTTTTAAATTTGACTTTGTTTGTTCATTTGACTTGGTTTGTTAATTTGACTTGTTTTTTTTAAATTTCACTTTGTTTGTTTATTTTGAATTGCTTTGTTTATTTGACTTTGTTAATTTTGAATTGGTTTCTTTAATTGACTTTGTTTATTTGACTTGTTTTTTTTATTTGACTTTGTTTGTTTATTTGACTTGGTTTTTTTATTTGACTTGGTTGGTTTATTTGACTTTGTTTATTTATTTGACTTGGTTTGTTTATTTGACTTGGTTGGTTTATTTGACTTTGTTTGTTTATTTGACTTGGTTTGTTTATTTGACTTGGTTTGTTTATTTGACTTGGTTTATTTAGTTGACTTGGTTTGTTTATTTGACTTGGTTTGTTTATTTGACTTGGTTTGTATATTTGACTTGGTTTGTTTATTTGACTTGGTTTGTTTATTTGACTTGGTTTGTTTCTTTGACTTTGTTTATTTGATTTGGCTTGTTTATTTGACTTGGTTTGTTTATTTGACTTGGTTTGTTTATTTGACTTGGTTTGTTTATTTAACTTGGTTTGTTTATTTGATTTGGTTTGTTTATTTGACTTTGTTTATTTGATTTGGTTTGTTTATTTGACTTGGTTTGTTTATTTGACTTGGTTTGTTTATTTGATTTGGTTTGTTTATTTGACTTGGTTTGTTTATTTGACTTGGTTTGTTTATTTGACTTGGTTTGTTTATTTGACTTGGTTTGCTTATTTGACTTGGTTTGCTTATTTGACGTTTAAAAACATTATTTTATTTAAGATTTTTTTAAAGTTAGTGAAAATTAGGGCTTTTATCGATTAATTTAAATTTAATCATTAATTTTTGAAAAATTTAAGATTAATTAATCGTTAATTTTGATTGAAGCCAAAAATTGAAAGTTATCGTGTCTTTAGCAAAATTTTATAAGCGTACTTGTCAAAAATCGAAATAACACTAGAATGTCTTATTAATATGAAATCTTTTAACCAACAACGCAAACAGACAAGTGTATTGACATTATTTGGTCGAAGTGATGAGCGGGTCTTATTGACAATATAACCAGCTGAACTGAACAATCGTTCACAAAGCCTTAGATTGCTTCTGATGCTGTAGTGGATGTTTGGTTTGCTGGTGATATGTAAGGGAAGTGGTTAAAACCGTGGTAGCAATGTTCATTTTAAGCAGCGCGGCTGCGCAGATATTTGAACGAGGCCACGCAAAAGTTTAGAATCACCGCGCAGCAAATTTTGTAAAATATTGCAAACAAAATGGACGTTGTGCAACTCTGCACACGATTTTTTTTTTTTTTTGCACAAGGACAAATGGACAAATGAACCTTAGATTTAGAGGAAACATTGTATGGTAGGCAAAATATTTTTCTCAATGGACACATAACTTACATCAACATTTTGAAATTTAAATAGTTAAAAACATTTTACGATTACTCGAGAAATTAATCGGTAATTTCTGCAGCCCTACTAAAAGTGTTTTAATATTTGACACATGGTCTCATGCATTCATCTTCATTTTGTTGTTGGTTTGTTTTATCGTTTTCAATAGCTAGATCTATTTTGAATTATGACATTCTCGTTGCAAAGAAAGAAAGTCAGATCGCCATTGGATTTAGCGAAACATTTTCGACTCAGCTCCTAGACGTTAACGAAGCACGTTCAATGATATGTTGCTAGTCGCAAGATCTAGAATGAACTATGAAAACAACACTGGTTTAGTTCTAGAGAGAATCGTCAAATAATTTGATTAAATACTAATTATGCATCGCTCGATGTTTTCAAACAGGACGTCACATGCATAAAGATATGAGAATTATTAAAACACTAGCTCCGCATCAACACTAAATGTTAGGTCATGTTAGGAACCGTACGCAATTGTTCCACAGGTCCCCTAATTTGAGATTCACGCTCTACACCTATACAATCCTCTTTTCGTCAACCTTTCTAGGTCTTTTCAAATAGGATATTTTATTATTGAGTCGATTTGTTAAGCACAATATTCCACCCCGGTGGCGTAGCTAGGGGAAAGAGGGTCAAAATTTTAAAGTCCCCCGGGGTCCCACTTGACGGGGCACCCAAATGAGTGTCAGAAAATCTTTTTACATTACAAAATTACGCTACCGCCATGAAATCAATCTCGCTATTCAGGTTTTTATATAAGTTAGTGACAATGTTGCATGTATTAAGGATTTAAAAACTAAGTATATCAACACGCTTGTAAAAACTGGTAAAAAGTTTTCTAAAAAGTGTCAATACAAAGCTCTTGTTTTAAAAAAAAAAAATAAAAAACACGTTATCTTCATGTGCAAACTTTGAAAAATCAGCAGTATTGGATTGAAATTCTGAAGCGTGTAGCAGCAGCTGCCAAGAACTTAGCCAAAACAAACGCAAGCTTACGTGGCCACAAAGAAAACTGGATTCTCCCAATCCTGGGATCCTCCTAGCATCTTTGATGGTTTTTTTTTCAGAATTTGATGACGTTACGAAACACCATTTACATAGAATTGAATCTACGAGACACATTGTCACTCGAAATTCAAAATAAGTTCATAAACTTGATGTGCAATAAATTTAGAGAATAAATTGCTGGGAAAACCAAGCAAGTTTGTTACTTATCTCTGATGCTTGATTCCGCTCCAGATGTTTATCGCCAAGAACAAGTATTCATTGTAGTTCCTTACTGGGATGTCCAGAATTTCGTAATAAAAGAGTCATTCCCTGGTTACGTTAAAACTTTGAAGCCGCACAGCATCGTGAAGAAAATGACCTGAAAACTCCTAAAAACTTAAAGCTGGACTTTGATTGGTGAATATTTCAAAACTATGATAAAACAGGCATTATGAGTGGCCGTCTGTCAGGCCTGCAGAAAAGTCTCCTTGGACATAAATACAAAGGCAACATTTCTGAACTGTAGTAATCAATCTCCAAACCTGGCAGCTCTCCATTCTGTTCAGATACTTGCAGCGATTCTCAACTTTTTTTGGAACTGTACACGATTTGTTCAACTTTGTTCTCCAATTCCCAACAGATTTGGGCCAAACGTAAAGAAACTGGAGCCTGGAGTCTAAAAAAGGAGAGTTGTACAAGGTGGTCCTCAAGAGAAGAAGCTACGTCGACAGTTGCCTTGAATCTTGACAAAACAATCAAGCTGTTGGGGGGGGGGGGACTTTCTGAATCAACAACTGAAAGAATGTTCCCTACTTCGACTCGCTATCACTTAGGCGCTACCCCGGCTAAGCTCACGCGTCTCAATGGTTTGGACCGCCGCAGTGCAGGGGATCATCAATGCCTTACCTAGGGTTTAACCCCCCAATTGAAGGTTTCTTCAAAGCTGTCGTCCAATGCTTTCCTAGTAATAACCTTTGCTAATCCGTACTGGCGCTCCTGGCCTCAAAGCGGCAACGTTCAGCTGTGTTGCTAGTTAGTTGAGGGGTACGAAACGGTTGCTTCGGAGTAACCCGACCCTCAACGGGTACTTTGGCGGTTTTCATCTTTAAATAAAACACTTGTTTTAGTCTAAGGATTATAACACGCTAATTAAAAACTGTTACTTTTTCCTGTTTGTATGATGATATACAGGCTAATCGCTTGTTAATTGGCGTCATTTTCAAGGCTGAATGATCTCTCCACTGTTCGGATGGATATTTTACTGTTTGAATGATCTCTCCACTGTTCGGATGGATATTTTATTGTTTGAATGATCTCTCCACTGTTCGGATGGACTGTTCGGATGGATATTTTATTGTTTGAATGATCTCTCCACTGTTCGGATGGATATTTTATTGTTTGAATGATCTCTCCACTGTTCAGATGGATATTTCACTGTTTGAATGATCTCTCCACTGTTAGGATGGATATTTCATTGTTTGAATGATCTCTCCACTGTTCAGATGGATATTTCATGGTTTGAATGATCTCTCCACTGTTCGGATGGAGGTTTCAAGGTTTGAGCACACTTCATTACCATATGCAGCCATATTCCTCAATATGTCACTTTTCATCAACAAGCCGGTACCACAAATCACCAAGCGACTCACAATATAAATATTCTCAATGAATGAAATGATTCCGTGTGTAGCGTTAGTTTATTTAAAAAAAGAATATTTCTAGACATTATTGATTTAAACATTAAGTAAATAAGTCATATAAATTAAAAAATTAAAAAGTACTAAGAATTAAAATATTTATACTACCGTATATACTCGTTCTAAAGCCGATTTTTTAAAATAAAATCTAGGGGAAAAGGTTTGGGGGTCGGCTTACTAACGGGTCATAGGTAATTTCTGCTTGTACATTGGATATAGGTGTTGTTATTGTAGATCATCAGGGTCTATGCCTAAAAATATTAAGTATGACAAGCCTGAGGTAAATGGTTATACTTAGTAAAATGGTAGTTCTTTAACATTAATATTAAATTTGTATGAAGTGTGTTAGATATTAATAGGTGAAATTGTTTTTTAACTGTTGAATAGAGACATGACTGATCTCTCTCTCTTCCTCTATCTCTAACTCTATCAATCTCCATTTCTCTATGTCTCTCTCTCTCTCTCTGTCTCTCTCCATCTCCGTCTCTCTCTTTATCGCTCTTTGTCTCTCTCAATCTCCACCACTCTCTTTGTCTCTCTCCCTCTCTGTCTCTCTCTCTCTCTCCCTCTGTCTCTCTCCATCTGTCCCTCTCTAATTCTTTCTCTCTGTCTCTCTTTGTCTCTCTCAAGCTCTTTCTCTCTCAGTCTCTCTCTCGCTCTCTCTCCTACTCACTCTCTGTCTGTCTCTCTGTCTCTCTCAACCTCTCTTTCTCTGTCTCTCTCAACCTCTTTCTCTCTGTCTCTCTCTGTCTCTCCCTCTCTTGCTCTCTCTCTTACTCACTCTCTGTCTGTCTCTCTCCATCTCTATCTCTCTCTCTGTCTTTCTCTTCGTCTTTCTCTCCCTGTCTCTCGCTCTGTCTCTCTCTCCGTCTTTCTCTCAGTTTCTCTCTCTCTCTCTCTGCTTCTCTCTCCCTATCTCTCTCTCTCTAGATCCACAATCTACCAAGCGATCTTTTCCTTCGTCCTCACGCTTTATGTCTGTCCGCTACTCACCTTCTACCCTGTCCATTCCCCCCTCCCCCATGCAGATTTCATCTCATCTACAGGTTTTCGTAGTTAAAAATCACATGATTAGTCTCCAATATACTCCCATGACCAGCCTCCAATATACTCACATGACCAGCCTCCAATATACTCCCATGACCAGCCTCAAATATACTCCATTGAACAGCCTAAAATATACTCCCATGACCAGCCTCCAATATACTCCTTTGACCAGCCTCCAATATACTCCCATGACCAGCCTCAAATATACTCACATGACCAGCCTCCAATATACTCACATGACCAGCCTCCAATATACTCCCATGACCAGCCTCCAATATACTCCTTTTACCAGCCTCCAATATACTCCATTGACCAGCCTGCAATATACTCCCATGCTAAGCCTCCAATATACTCCCATGACCAGCCTCCAATATACTCCCATGACCAGCCTCCAAAATACTCCTATGACAGCCTCCAATATACTCCTTAGACCAGCCTCCAATATACTCACATGACCAGCCTCCAATACACTCCCATGACCAGCCTCCAATATACTAATATGTTTAGCCTCCAATATACTCACATGACCAGCCTCCATTATACTCCCATGACAAGCCTCCAATATACTCCCATGACAAGCCTCCAATATACTCCCATGATCAGCCTTCAATATACTAATATGTTCAGCCTCCAATATAGTCCCAAGACCAACCCCCAATATACTCCCATGACCAGCCTCCAATACACTCCCATGACCAGACTACAATATACTCCCATGACCAGCTTCCAATATACTCCCATGACCAGCCTCCAATACACTCCCATGACCAGCCTCAAATATATTCCTATGAAAAGCCTCCAATATACTCACATGACCAGCCTTCAATATACTCACATGACCAGCCTCCAATATACTCCCATAACCAGCCTCTAATATACTCCCATGACCAGCCTCCAAAATACTCTTATGAACAGCCTCCAATATACTCCTATGACCAGCCTCCAATATACTCCTATGACCAGCCTCCAATATACTCCCATGACCAGCCTCCAATATACTCCCATGACCAGCCTCTAATATATTCCCATGACCAGCCTCCAATATACTCCTATGACCAGCCTCCAATATACTCCCATGACCAGCCTTCAATATACTCCTATGACCAGCCTCCAATATACTCCCATGATCAGCCTTCAATATACTAATATGTTCAGCCTCCAATATACTCCCAAGACTAACCCCCAATATACTCCCATGAACAGCTTCCAATACACTCAAATGACCAGCCTCCAATATACTCACATGACCAGCCTCCAATATACTCCCGTTACCAGCCTCCAATATACTCCCATGACAGCCTCCAATATACTCCCATGACTAGCCTCCAATATACTCCTTTGACCAGCCTCCAATATACTTCCATGACCAGCCTCCAATATACTCCCATGTTCAGCCTCCAATATACTCCAATGATCAGCCTCCAATATACTCCAATGACCAGCCTCCAATATACTCCTTTTACCAGCCTCCAATATACTCCCATGAACAGCCTCCAATATACACACATGAACAGCCTCCAATACACTCCCATGACCAGCCTCCAATATACTCCCATGACCAGCCTCCAATATACTCACATGAGAAACCTCCAATATACTCCCATGACCAGCCTCAAATATACTCCCATGACCAGCCTCCAATATACTCACATGACCAGTCTCCAATATACTCCCATGACCAGCCTCCAATATACTCC